>CM076581.1:1075741212-1076032561 GCA_034641835.2 Pinus albicaulis | reverse complement strand
ATGTGTTGAAGCTTGGAGAGTGACTTCCTCAACATTACGGATTCCACCCGGTCGGGAGGTTAGAGGAAATTCTTGCTACTCCTTTTCCATTTAAATGGTGGGTTCGACTGGGGATATAGGGACTAGTTTCCCTTATAAAAATGTGTTTGTAAAAAAATGGAATAAAATCAACACGAATGGAGTGATCTATTCTACTGATAACAGAAATAAAACTAATTCTAACTACTTCCTGAGATGGATCGATTTATATGATTACAGTGTAAGACTTCATAATTATGAAACAATATAGATCATTTGCATACTAAAATGAATATAAGCACATTAAAGAAACTAAATCAATAAAATTGATTTAGTTGATGAAGAACATTAATCATATAACAGCTTTCAAAGTCACTTGTCTAACAACATATCATTCAATAAATTTTATCAAAAGTAATAAGAATATATATAATTTCAATGCTTATGAGAAAGAGACAAAAAGATAGAAACAAATTTTCTATAATCTTAGAAACATAAAACGATTAATACACAGATAATAGTACCTGTTGCATCATAGCTTAGTTTTGAAAAGATAGCCTTTGGGCTCAGAATTTCAGTTAGATACTTATGTTCAAACAATAGTGTAAGTTCCAAAAGCCACCTTCTCAAAAATTTGGACCCCTTTCTAAATGCATGAAAGGTATTTAAACACTAATTAATATAACAAAAATAGAAGACTTGGGAAAGAAGTCTTCTTAATCTAATCTAAACTATAAAATAAAAGCTAGGAAATTAAAAAGCAGTAGTTGTAATAGTCTCAAGTCTGTTTCTCGGATCCACTCTCTAATTGTTCTTTGAGTTGGCAAGCTTTGATCATATATTTGAGCTGGGGGGGATGCATTGGATGCGTTCTCATCCGGCCTGTGAATATTGCATCATTGAGTGCTAGAAGAATTTGAACTTCTGCGTTGGAAAGACATCTCAACACTCACAATTGACTGTGTGGCTTGATCAACAGATACCAGTAAACTTCCATATTTATCTCTGTCAAGTTTTCTATGTCAAGATATTTCCTTCTTGATGTTTCTTTCCAATATTGTTTCAAAAGGTTGACTTTAGACATAAGGTCTTTTGGAATTTCCTGCATAATATTAGCTTGCAGAAGAGAATATTTACTATACTTAGAGATGTTAAATAACATGTTTTTAGCTCTGATCATAGCTAATTCTTCATTTTTCATTTTCATGTCCCAGTGTCCAAATATTATATCCTTTATTAATTCTTCAAGGCGAGGAAGTTCAATCGCTCTCCCTTGCACTGTGTCTTGCCAATCAAGATAATTAGACACTTTATCATCATTTTCTTAATAATAAATCCTCAAATCAGAAATTTGAGATACTAACTGATCACTTGTTTTAATCTACTTTTGAATCTGTTGATATTTTGGATGGAAAAATATATGTTGGTTTACCAACAATGTTTCTAGTTCGGTTGCTTCTTTATTTAACTCATTAAGCTCTAGATTCTCATGGAGCTTTTGAATGTTATGCTACAACTTCTTGAACTATTAAATCCTTTTCTTTAATTTCATTCTCGTGTTTTAGTTTGAGACCTTCAAACTTGATTTGCAACTCCTGCTCTATCCCTTGTTTTTCATCAAAGAAACTTTGCTCCATTTGAGTCATTTTCTAATATTTCACCATGATTAATGACTCAATCTCTATTTCCTTATGAATATTTTCTTCTGCATATGCACCTGGAAACTGAGATAATCGACTAAATTCTTTTCCTGGAGTTGACTGTGTTCCTTTCTAGAGAACTTGAATTGATGTTGTGCCCATAGGTATTTTTGGAGAATATTCAATATTTCGCTTCTTCTTTGACTTGGATACAACATATTTATGATTTGGAATGTAAAATATATCCAAAGGAGGTATTTCTTTAATACTCAGAATTATTTTTGCTGTTGGAAAAGCAGGGATAATCTCCATGTCTTCTGTCGATGTTTCTTCTTGTCTCTCCTCTATGCCATTGGTCCTTGGTGTCTGATTTTGCTAAATAGAAATTTCGAAAGCCTCTGTAGTGAATGAGATTTCTCAAAATTATATTTTATATTCAGAACCATCAAAATTAGAGGATACTTGTTGAACGCTTGATTCACCTATATGAGTTGTTGTTGTTACATAATATTTAGTGGGAAGAGTTTCTAACAAAATAGCATTCTAATCAACATAAGTATTAGTATCAAATAATTCTTTTCCAAAACTTTCCCAGTCTTGTTTAAATCTCTCTTCCTGTCGAACATTTATGATTTCTGGTTCTACCACTCGTACTTCTACCTGCACTGGAGGAATTGGAATCAGAACTTGTTCTCCTTCTGGCACTTGAATATGAACTTGAGGATCTTGAATTTGAATTTGTTCTACTTCTGGCAATTGAATCTGAACTTGACGAATTGGATTTCTTTCTGGCATTGGCCTGTGGAACATGTAATATGGCAAATGAGAATTCCTTTGTTCACGATATTGTTTGAATTGTGTCAATTCTTTTGGACTGAATCTCATAGTTTCTATTTGCAGAACCCTTGAGAATTCTGGAATTGATTCAAACACATCTTCAAATTTATGAGGCTCGCTTGCAAATGCTTGCAACTTACCCTGATTTGTTATTTCTTTGGAAGCACCATATGCATCATAATTTTTTTTCATAAAAATTGGGAAATTGAAGGATTTTAATTGATGAATTTCAAGACATGCATGCTTGAAATTGTTGAGAGTATATGACTCACATGTGATAGGAAAAGTTGGCCAATTTTCTTTTTGGCTTCTTTCAGAACTTTAGTCAACCCATTACTGATGGTCTGATAAGCAATCTCTTTGGCCAATAATTTATCTGGTATATAAAAGGGTAGGACATGAGTGCAAGCATGAAATCCAAAAACTCAGATATACGTGAAAAATTCCTCACCAAACCATCTTCATATAGACCTGAGATTTCTGTTGGCTTCATGGGTGACTCTAGAGATTTTCCTTTTGAAAATGATCTGAAAAACTGGGAGCTTTACATCATTACATATTTTAAACATATGGGATTGGTATTTTTGATTCCCACAGGAATTCTAATTGTAAAAAGATGGGGGTTTTAACTTCTCTCGTCCATTTCCATCCTAACGATAGAAATTCAGTAGAAAAACAAACAACTAAACGAACTCATATAAAAAGGAGTAACTGTATTGGATGGAAGATTACAATTTTCTCTATGGAAAGTGATAAATCTAATCAAATTATTAGACATAATATTAGCCCAATCAAGAATATAGCCATCAAAGGCTGCTTCTAGTAGGGGTGTCCAATCTTCTTTAAACTTGGTTGTATTTGAAGACCTAAAAATATGGCACATCATTGCAGCCATTTACGAGAATAGGATTTTAAGAGAAACTACTGAGTACATACCATTATCATCGCATTTATGTCAATTAGGATGATTTCTCCAATCCTTAATCACATTTGCAGGGTGCTCCTTCTCTTGCATAAATTCCTGGAAAAAATAATTGTCATATATTTTTTGGGGTTCAGGTAATTTTTACATTTCCTTCAAATCTGCAGGCCTGAGAGAACTAATGGTTTTTCTTCTTTTAGTAAAAAACTCTTTATCTAAGTTTTCCACATGATCTAACACCCATCTTACTAATTCAATGTACAGAAACATTTTAGGACGTGCAACAAATCTGTGTAGAAAAGAGTTAGTTGCGTCAGACCATGAGTATAAATATGAGGATACAAAATCATTAGCTAAAACCTTACTATTCAAAATTACTTGTGTATTCTTGTTCTCAAACAACTTATAAAACCCTTCTTGGCTTGAGGAACCAATTTCCGGGTTGCATGATCTGTTTGAGACTAGATGAGCCATCTCGTGATCTTCTTCTTGCTGAACAACTAACTGAGGTGGGGTGGAAGACTTCCTTCGTGATTTAATCAACCTTGACATCGTTTTATGCCTAAGTTGCTGGAATTACCACGTTGAAAGAAAAATCAGAGAGCGTAAGCTGAAATCATGTCAAATGCTATTAATTGTCATATCACCTAAACTCATGCATAATGAGAATCCTCGGTATTAAATCTGAAATAATTATAAAATCGTTTACAAACCTTCATATGATAAAAAACCTGAATTACCATTAAATTGATAGTATGGGCTTCATGTGAGTTTGATATTTGTTATATTATCGGGATCTGTAAATCAGCCTTTTAATTATTTGCAATTTTTTAATGTTTCGCAGTGATGCGCAATATGCGACAATGCGATATTGTGATGGTTTTTCCTGTTGAATGACGGAATGCGACATCTGCATATGTCACATGACAGTTTTTTATATTAGTATCTATTATATAACGTATTTTGCAACCTCGTACATCGGCTTTTCAACATTTCGCATATCGACATTTCGGCTATTCGCTTATCGGTGTTTTCTATTTCGACAATTTATACTTCGGTGATTTATTACCCACTCCTTGTACTCTTACTCTTTTATGGGTTCCTTGGAGTGCTTTTTCATCATTTTCTTATGTTTTTATGAAAACACAAAACTTAATCGAATAGGTTGAAATTTCTAAGTTCTAAAATTGATTTAACCTTAAGAATTATTTTAAAAGGGTCCCCACTATTTTTTCTATACTATTTATCTAAAAAAATGGGGGTTGTTGTAATACTACAACAATTGGAAATACACTGGATGAATATAAAATGTATGATAAATATTAATATTAAAAAGTCAGTATTTTAGGAAATTATAAATAATTGAAATATGTCTTAATATAAGTAAAGTTGAATCCAAATAGCTTGGTTTTACTTCAAAAAAAAAATCCTACTTTTGCAAATGATTTTTTCTCTGAAATGAATCAAATTGTAATGAGTTGAAAAGATAAGTAGGAATTAAGTCAAATTTTAGCTTGTTTGATGAACTTATTAGTCACTAGTAGAGCCAATGTTGTCAATAGGCATTCAGAGCCTCGACAAGGTTACTATTTAACCAAAATTATCCAATATCCCATTCATAACGTAGTAGATTTTCAAAATTTAATATAATTATTATTTTTTATTTTTCTTTTGTCAATTCAAAATTATTATCTTGGTTTGGTAGCCAGAAGTGATAATTTCATTCACTGGTTATTAGTAAATTTGAACAAGTTGACTCGTGATGAGATCCCTTGTCTCAGGTTTTTAAGCCTAAAGCCATTATCGTGGTTTCGTAGCTAGTTTGATAATGTTGTGTTACTAGTTTCCTATGAACATGATGAGTCAACTAAAGCCATTATCCTGGTTTCATAGCTAGTTTGATAATGTCAATTTTACTAGTTTCCTATGAACATGATGTCAAATTAATTTTTTTTTTCTTTTTGTTAATCACACTTTGAAAAAATATCTAATATGAATAAATGGGGAGGTTATCATTTTTCTCTTTATGAGATTTCGGATGACCATTTAAGTAAAATATGTTAATACTTTAACAAAATCATGTACTTGTAAAAACAACTTTTTGAACTTGATTCATGTCAAAATAATCTTTCAATTTACATGGGTTAGAAAAAATCTTCTTTCTAATTCGGCTATTTTGAATCAAAATTTTCTAAATAAA
Organism: Pinus albicaulis; assembly: GCA_034641835.2. Lineage (NCBI taxonomy): Eukaryota > Viridiplantae > Streptophyta > Pinopsida > Pinales > Pinaceae > Pinus > Pinus albicaulis. The sequence continues at coordinate 1,076,026,944 of CM076581.1, read as the reverse complement.
TATAGATTTCAATAAAATGATTTATTTCCTAATTTTATATCTTTGAATATTAACACTTTTAGGTTCAAGAAAATGATGAAGTGTTTCACATTTTGTGTAAAATTACAAAAACTTGTTTTATAATAAACTAAAGTGCGTACATATTTTACAAAAGAGCTACTCGTTCTTTCAAGAAAAGTATTTTTTGAGGATAATTCCATTAACAAGAAGAGTTTCCTTCTTCCCTTGTAAGTTTTTCAGAATAAAAGTTGACAGACCTATTTTTTCGCTTATTTTAAAAGGGCCAAGCTAGATCTTTTGAATTTTTGTGTGTTTTCCTTTGTCCTCATCTGTTTTATCCCATTTCAAAACCAAATCTCCAATTTCAAACTATTTAGTTTTAATTTTATTTGAATCAAATGAGCTTTCGATCAATTGTTGATGATGATTATGTACCATTTTAGCCTTTTCTCCTTCTTCTTCCATTTTAATTATTTGATATAATCTTGATTGTAATGAAGAAAAAGGTTGTTCGTTAATGAATTTTACTGGGACCGTTGATGGGATAACTATGTTTAAAGGTAAAACTTCTTACCAATAAAAAAGGAGAATTTCTTATTGAAGCTCTTTTAGTTATCCTATTTTCCCATAATACAAAATTCAAAGCTTTGTGCCAATTCTTCTGGTTTTTATCAATGGTACGTTTAATTATTCTTATGAGATTTTTATTTGTGGATTCTGCCAAACTGTTTCCTTGAGGATAATAATTTTAAGAATATTTTAATTTAAGACCTCTCTTAGAAGAAAATTATGTCATGGAATTTCCTGAAAAATAAGATTCATTGTCAAATACTAAAGCATAAGGGACCCCAATCCTTGTGATTATAAATTGGTCAATGAAATCAATAATATTTTCAGAGTTGGTTGTCCTCAAAGGTATTTCTTCTACCCACTTTGTAAAATAATCTGTAGTACTCAATATATATTTATATTTCTTACAGGGATGAGGAATGATCTAAGCTATTATATCAAGTCCCCATTGTTCGAAAGGTTGTTCCATATTGACTCTTTTAAGTGGCCTTAAGGCTTTTCTTTGTCTTCTTGCCATAGTTTGACAAGTTTTACAATTTTTGACATAGATATGTGAAACTTTGAATAATGTTGGCCAATAATAACCTGCATATAAAATTTTATGTCCACCTCCTCGTCCGTCATGAAGTTCCTGAAGCACATTAAGTATTTCAGTTTTCTCAAGACATCTTAGTAAAACGGAATCGTAATTAACTAATTGAGATTGATTAGTCTTCAATCTTAATGCTCGTTTTCTTTTGGAATCTAAATTAAGCGGTTCATAAACATTCTTTAGACAAAATATTAAATAATCATATTGAGATTGAGGGTTAATAGTGATTACCTTGGTGAACTGTTCAACCATAGCAGTTACATCATCAAGTGATGCATCATTCATTCTTGTAATCAATCTACAAAATCCCTGTACTCTGAAAATTTTAGCAGGTTTAATTTCTAAGTTGTATTCTTGCATGGAAGTTACCTAATTGGCGCTATTTTCTCCTAGTTCCTTCTGTATAAGTACATGTCTGATAGATGAGAATGTAATGATTACTTTGACATGAGATTTCAGAAGAAAAGGCGAAACTTTTTCACTACTTTATAAACTGAAAACACTTGTTTTTCGACTCCTCTATAGTTCAATTCAACTCCTTGAAAATTAGAACTAAAAACGGAAATTGGAGTTTCAATATTTTTATCATTTATCTGAGTTAATACTGCAACATATGATACATCTGAAGCAAAAGTATATAGAATGAAATCATTCGTGAAAGTTGGAATTGAGAGAGAAGGAGCATCGGTGATTGCTTGTTTAATAATTTGAAATGCTTCCTTTTCCTGTTCTCCCAATTTAAGCAATGCATCTTTCTTTATCATATTTTGCAATGGAAGGACAATATGTGAAAAATCTGGAATGGATTTTTTTACAAAGTTTATCCGTCCTAAAAAGGACTGCATCGATTTTTTGTTATGTGGTAGTGGAATTTCAGAAATTATTTTAATCCTGTCAGGATCAGTACAAATTCCTTTTTTTGAGATGATAAAACCAAGAAGTTTACCTTTAATTAAAGTAAAAAATTACTTCTCTGGATTAATAGAAATCCCAAATCTTCTGAATCTTTCAAAAATCTGTTTTATGTCATGCAAATGATTATTTCTCTTCTTTGAAAAAATGGTTATATCATCAAGATATAAGACCATTGTTTCATTTATAAATTATTTAAAAGCAATATCCATGGCCCTCTAAAAAGTTTCTCCTGCATTCGTTAATCTATATGTCATCTTTTGGTATGCATAGGTTCCCCAATTGTTTCTGAATGTATTTTTTAAACGATCGTTTTGATGAACCAAAATTTTGTTATATCCTTAAAATATATCTAAAAAGGACATTAATTATAACCTGGTACTGACTGTAAAACTTGTTCCATTGATGGTAAAGGAAAATTATCCTTTTGACATGCTTTGTTTAGATTTCTAAATTCAATAAAATTTCAGATATCACCATTCTTTTTTCTTACAGGTACTAGATTAGAAACCCATTACGAATTTCTAACAGGAAAAATAATTTTAGCTTTCAAAAGTTTGTTTAACTCATTTTTTATTTGAGTTTCCAAATTTAGATGTATATTTCTAAGCTTCGGCTGGATGGGTTGAACATTAGGTACCATAGGAATAATATGTTGAAATATATATGGGCTGTAGGTTTTAAGATCTTCATAATTCCATGCAAAAATATCTTTGTATTTCCTCAATAAGGAAATGAACACATTTCTTTTTTTAGGTGAAAGGGTAAGCCCTAGATTTATATCTTGATGTTATTTATCAGATCCGAAATTAGCTAATTCATACTTCAAAGTAGAACTTTGTAGTTTGAAATTGTTGATTTTTTTGAATTTGTCGTTTAAATCATATAAATCTTCAAGTTTTATCAGAGACTTTGATAAAATATTCTTATCAACTTGTTGCTTGATTTTATTATCATGTTCATGTTCATCTAGAATTTGATCATCATATGATTTTTCAAAATTAAGAAAACTTAAAATGTCACCATTGTCATTGAGGACTTGCCAACTAGTAACATTATCTGGCATAGATGGACGAAAAATAAATTCGAGAAAGAATCTGTCAGTACTAAAATCTTCAGGTGGTATTAGCTTGGATATAACGTTAGCCAAAAGATCAAAATTGGCATTTTGTGATCTAGGAATAGGAGAGATATTGAATGCTAAAAAATGAGATGTGAGGTCTTGAACCAGATATTGATAATGTTTCAAGTGAATTGAGAGACAGTGAATAGTGTTTCATACTTGTCTTACGACAATTTCTAAATCTCCAAATACCTGAGTATATTGTGTATCAAGACTTATTTCTTTAAGAAGACCTTGAACTAAAGCTTCGTACTTAGCAATAGTGTTAGTGCATTCAAACTGAAGTCTACAATCTAGCATAGTTTTTTCACCTCTTGGATTTACAAGTACACATCCTGCTCCTTCACCATCATTAGATCTTGATCCATCAAAGAAAAGTTTCGAAAGTGGAGAATGGATTATTTTTTCTTCTTCGAAATTTAAGCATCTCGACAAATTGTTTTGGGAAAAAATTTCTATTTGTGAATTAACAAAATCCATAAAAAAGGTGAACTTTTAGCATTAAAATTACCCGAAAGTGAATCTGAAGAAAAATTACCCAAAATATTATTATTGAATGCTATGGGTTCATTTTCTTCTCCAAGATATGTAACTGAGTATTTCATATTCTTTTCGTGATCAAAACTGATTTGGTTGGGTTTTCCATTTAAGGAAGCCACATGTGAGACCAGTTTGTTGCAAAATATCCATGTAAATTTTCAAACCAGTCTCTGCTAAGAACTAAACCATATAATTTAGGGATATCTGCAATTAGTATATCGATAATTTGATTGACTTTTGGATTTGATGGTAATTGAATACTAACCGAGTTTATGATGATAATCGAATACTAACTGAGTTTATCTCTCCTCAGACCTTAACTTTTTCTCTATCCAATTAAACTATGCTAACTGATGATTTTTGGGGTGCAATATTTAACTTCTCGCAAATTGAATATGGAATAATATTGGATGATGCTCCAGAATCAATCAATTAGTTAGGAACATTTCTATTGTATATTTCATAAGTTAAGAGGAAAGGAGGCGTATGAGAATTTGACCTATCACCAATCAAAATAACATTTGAAGAATTTACTTTGTTTCGATTGTCAATTGGAGGCTTCCCTATCCCATTAGCAGCTTTAGCAATAACAGTTGAAGGAAGAGGAGATTTAGTAACTTCATTCAAATTTTTCAATAAAATATTTTGTTGTTGCTTAATTTGCTAACTTCGTGAAAAGAAATATTGGCTTTAATATTTTTCATATCCTCAACAATATTGTATTGAATACTATCGGATACTACCAAATTTTTAGATTGGGGATTGGGTACGAATATAATGGGCTAAGATTCAATAAGAACTTGCTGAGATGGTTTGACTGGTGGTTTTTTTTTAACAAGTTTTTCTTTAGCAATAGAAGTTGGGACCTTCTGCTTCTGAATCGATTGATTTGGTTTGGTGAAAACCTTACTTCTAGTGCTAAGAGACATTTCTTCAGACTCTATCTCATCATCAGAGGAATGTAAGACAAATTCCAATAATCCATCTAATTTAGCTACTTCTTCATCTTGAGATTCGTCGGCAGAAGCTGTAGTTTCTTCTTCTTCCTCCTCTTTAGATTCAGCATTAGAAATTATATTGGGAGGCTTTGATACGGATGACTGATTTTTTCTAAATGATCTAAAGTTTTTTTTAGTAGAAGTCTCAGCAACTTGTTTTTTGATTTCAACCATTTCATTTGACATGGTCTTGAGGACCTTTTGCAATCCTTCAAGATCGAAAGGATCTTTTGGATTTTCTTCTTTTGATCATCTTTGAATGTTACTTTTTTAGATTTTTTGTCTTCTAACTTGGTTTTCTTTTCTAAAGCTATGATTCTTCTTTCTACAGATAAGGATTTCTTCATATTTTCTACAAGGGTAGGGTTATTGGCTCTATCTACAAAAATTGATATATTAGAAGGAGGAGAAGATATGTACCACTCTATTTGTACATCCAATCCTGGTTGAGAGGCTGTTGGAATTTTATTCAATATCTTGTTAAACCTGGAGTTGAAATCTTTGATCTTTTCATTTGAACTACCTTTTAAATTAGAAAGGTCATTGATTAAGGACACGATTGTCCTATCATCACCATATTTAGCAAGAAATAAGTCTTCAAAAGTATTCCAATCTCCTATTGAACTGGAAGGGAGGGAAAAATACCAGGATCCTGCAGATCCTTGAAAAGTATCAGGAAAAAATCTTACTACAACATCTTCATGTTGCATACCGTGGAGACTCATAGGAAACATAAAATTATTGAGATCTTCCTCAACAAGAAGACCATCATCAGGATTATATTTTGGTAACCATTTTTCTGGAAGATCAGGGAGAGGATGTAAGTTTTGCATTTTCACAACTCCTGGATTAACCCATGGTAGATTGGCCATTGTTCGATTTGGTGCTTGTGAAAATGAGCTAGTGGGTCCAGAAGTAGATGTGGATGGAGAAGAGCTTACTAATGGAATAGTACTACTTACAGTAGCACTGATTGTTTGAGTAGAATGGGTTTACGAAAATAAATGGGTTCATTAGAAGAGATTGTGGAAGTAAATGGAAATGAAGATGACGTGATCTCGCTGATACCTTATTGAGATGTTGATGTGGTTGTCTTCTTATAATGAGATAAAATAGGAAACTTGAAAGGATTTGTTCCAAGTTTCTCACTTTGTGATCAAATTAACGCACCAATACTTCAAAATTTAGATGTAATAATTTCTTCAAAAACTTCTGGGTTGGTTGCTTTATCCGAAGATATAGATATTTGTTCTAATCTTTCAATCAAAGACTGAACTTCAGGAGATTCAAGAATATGTTCTGAAGAAGGTCTATGAGGTAATATTTTAGGAGATGTAAGAAATGGTTCTACAACTTTAGGCTTATGAAAAGGAGATTGTGAAAGAAATAAAATTTGGAGGGAGTTTGACTCTTATATTGGCTTTTCAATTGAGATTCAACTTTATATGCCATACATAGTTGGATTCCCTCCTTATAGTGCCAAAAATGTTGAAGCCTGGAGAGTGACTTCCTCAGCATTAGGCACTCCACCCAGTCGGGAGGTTAGTGTAACTCCTTGCTACTCCTTTTCCATTGAAATGGTGGGTCTGACTAGGGATATAAGGACCAATTTCCCTTATAAAAATTAGTTTGTAAAACAATGGAATAAAATCAACACGAATGGAGTGATATATTCTACTCATAACATAAATAAAAGTAATTCTAACTACTTACCGAGATGGATCAATTTATATGATTAGAAATTAAAATTTTATAAGTATGAAACAATATAGATCATTTGCATACTAAAATGAATATAAGCACATTAAAGAAACTGAGTCAATATAATTGATTTAGTTGATGAATAAAATTAATCATATAACAACTTTCAAAGTCACTTGTCTAGCAGTATATCATTCAATACATTTTATCAATAGTAATAAGAATATAAATCATTCATTTCTTATCAGAAAGAGAAAAATATATACAAAAAATTTTGTTATAATATCATAAACATAAAAAGAATAATACAAAAATAATAGTACCCGTTGCATCATAGGTTAGTTCTGAAAAGGTAGCCTCTGGGCTCAAACTTTCAGTTAGATACTTCTGTTCAAAAAATAGTGTAAGTTCCAAAATCCACCTTCTCAAAAATCTGGACCCCCTTCTAAATGAATGAAAGGGGTTTAAATACTAATTAATATTAAAAAAAAAGAAGACTTGTGAAAGAAGTATTCTTAATCTGATCTAAACTGTAAACTAAAATCTAGGAAATTAAAAAGCAGTAACTGTAACAGTCTCAAGACTATTTCTTGGATCCACTCTCGAACTGTTCTTTGAGCTGACAAGCTTTGATCATATATTCGAGCTAGGGGGGATGCATTGGATGCATTCTCATCTGGCCCATGAATATTGCATCATTGAGTGTTGGAATAAGTTAAAATGTTGCGTTGGAAAGACACCTCACCAATCCCAATTGACTGTGTGGCTTGATCAACAGATACTAGTAAACTTCCATGTCTATCTTTTTCAAGTTTTCCATGTCAAGAGCTTTTGTGCTTGATGTTTCTTAACAATATTGTTTCAAAAAGATGACTTCAGGCATAATGTATTTTGGAATTTCCTGGATAATATTAGCTTGCAGAAGAGAATATTTAATATACTTAGAGATGTTAAATGACATGTTTTTAGCTCTGATGATAGCTAATTCAACATTTTTCATTTTCATGTCCGAGTCTCCAAATATTATATCCTTTATTTATTATTCAAGCCAAGGAAGATCGACCGCTCTCCCTTCCACCGTGTCTTGCCAGTCTAGTTACTTAGACACTTTATCATCATTTTCTTCATAATAAATCCTCAAATCAGAAATTTGAGAGACTAACTTATCACTTATTTTAATCTTCTCTTGAATCTGTTGATATTTTGGATAGAAAACTGCTTGTTGGTTTATGATAAATGTTTCCAGTTAGGTTGCTTCTTTCTTTACCTCATTAAGTTCTGGATTCTCCTGGATATTTTGAATGTTCTGTTTTAGTTGTTGGACTATTAAATCCTTCTATTTAATTTCATTCTCGTGTTTGAGTTTGAGACCTTCAAACTCCATTTGCAGATTATTAATTTTTGATTGCAACTCCTCCTCTATCCTTTGTTTTTCATCGAAGAAACGGTTCTCCATTTCAGTCATTTTTTTATATTTATCCATGATTAATGACTCAATCTATGCTGCCTTATTAATAGTTGTGTTTTCATAAACGCTTGCAAATTGAGATAATCGGCTAAGTTATTTTCTTGGAGTTGATTGTGTTCCTTTCTATAGAACTTGCATTGATGTTGTGTCCATAGGTGTTTCTGGAGAATATTCAATATTTTGCTTCTTATTTGACCTGGATACAACAACTTTATGCTTTGGACTGTAAAATACATCCAAAGGAGGTATTTCTTCAATCTTCAGAATTATTTCTTCTATTGGAAAAGTAGGGATAATCTTCATGTCTTCTGACTTTGTTTCTTCTTTTCTCTTCTCCTTTCCATTGGTCCTTGGTGTCTGATTTTACTGAATAGAAATTTTGGAAACCTCGACAGTGAACGAGATTTCTCGAATTTCTCTTTGATCCTCATAACCATTTGAATTAGAGGATACTTGTTGAATTCTTGATTCACCTATATGAATTGTTGTTCTTAGAGAATATTCAGTGGGAAGAGTTTCTAACAAAATAACATTCTGATTAGAAAAAGTATTACTATAAGATAATGTTTTTTCAAAATTTTCTCGGCCTTGATTAAATCTCTCTTCTTGCGGAACATTTAGGATTTCTAGTTCTACCACTGGTACTTGTACCTGAACTGGAGTAATCAGAATCAAAACTTGTTCTGCTTCTGGCACTTGAATCTAAACTTGAGGAACTTGAATTTGAATTTGTTCTATTTCTTGAAATTGAATCTGAACTTGAAGAATTGGAATTTGTTTTGGCATTTGCCTGTGGAACATGTAATCTGGAAAATGATAATTCCTTTGTTCACGACATTGATTGAATTGTATCAGTTCTTCTGGACTGAATCTCATAGTTTCTATTTGCATAACCCTTGAGAATTATGGAAATGATTCAAAAACATCATCAAATTTATCATCCTCGCTTGCAAATGCCTGCAGCTGAACCTGATTTGTTATTTCTTTGGCAACACCATATGCATCATAAATTCTACTGGGAAGAATTGGGAAATTGAAGGGTTTTAATCAATCAATTTCAAGACATGCATGCTTGAAATTGTTGAGATTATATGACTGACATGTGATAGGAAAAGTTGGCCAAATTGTCTTTTTGGCTTCCTTCAGAAATTTAGTCAACCCATTACCTACAGTCTGATAAGAAATCTCTTTGGCTAATAATTTATCCGATATATAAAAGTGTAGAAAATGAGGGCAAGCATCACTTCTGAAAACTCGGATGTACATGGAAAATTCCTCATCAAACCATCTTCCTATAGACCTGAGATTTATATTGGCTTCATGGGTGACTCTAGAGATTTTCTTTTTGAAAATGATCTGAAAAACTGGGAGGATTACATCATTGCATATTTTAAACAGATGGGAGTGGTATTTTGATTCCCATAGGAATTATAACTGTACAAAAATGGGGGTTTTAACTTCTCTCATCCATTTCCATCCTAATGATGCAAATTTAGTAGAAAACAAACAACATCTAGGATAAACAAACTCATATAAAAAGGAGCGTCTGTATTGGAGGGAAGATTACAATTTTCTCTATAGACAGTGTTACATCTAATAAAATTATCGGACAGAATATTAGCCCAATCAAAAATATAGCCATCAGAGGTTTCTTCTATTAGGGGTGTCCAATCTTCTTTAAACTTGGTTGTCTTTGAAGTCCCAAAAAGATGATACATCATTGAAACAATTTGCGAGAATGGGATTTTAAGAGAAACTATTTAGTACATACCCTTATCGTCATGTCTATGTCGATTAGGATCATTTCTTAATCACATTTGCAGGGTGCTCATTCTCTCACATAAATTCCTGAACAAAATAATTGTCATATCTTTTCTAGGGTTCAGGAAATTTGTACATTTCATTCAAATCTAAAGGCCTGAGAGAACCAATGATTGTTCTTCTTTTGGTAACAAAATGTCTATCTCGAATTTCCACATGATCTAACACCCATCTTACTAAGTCAGTGTATGGAAGAATTTTAGGATGTGCAACAATTCTGTGTAGAAAAGAATTAGTTGCGTGAGACCACGAGTCTGAATCTGAGGATGCATAATCATCAGCTATAGCCTTCCTATTCAAAATTACTTGTAGATTCTCATTCTGAAACAACTTATAAATACCTTCCTAGCTTGAGGAACCAATTTATGGGTTGCATGTTGTGTCTGAGACCTGAGGAACCATATCGTGATCTTATACTTGTTGAACAACTAACTTGGGTGGGGTGGAGAACTTCCTTTGTGCTTTAATCAGCCTCGACATCCTTTTATGCCTAAGTTGCCGAAATTACCTTGTTGAAAGAAAAACCAGAGAGTGCAAGATGAAGTCATGTCAAATGATATTAACTATCGTATCACCTTAACTCATGCATAATGGGAATCCTCGGTAATAAACCTGAAATAATTATAAAATTGTTTACAAACATCGAAATGATAAAACACATAAATTACCATTAAATTTATAGTATGGGCTTCATGTGAGTTTGATTCTTATTATCTTATTGGAATCTGTAAATTTTCCTTTTAATGATTAGCAAATTTTTGACGTTTCGAAGCAATGCGCGATATGGGACAATGTGATATTGCGATGGTTTTTCATGTAGAATGACAGAATGTGATATTAGCATATGTCGCATGATAGTTTTCGATATCTCTATTCATTATATAACGTATTTCACAACCTTGTACATCGACATTTCAGCATTTCGCATATCGGTGTTTTGGCTATTCGCTTATTGGTGTTTTCTGTTTGGAGATTTATACTTCGGAGATTTCTTACCTGTTCCTTGTACTTTTAATCTTTTATGGGTTCCTTGGAGCGTTGTTTCATGATTTTCTTATGTTTTTTATGAAAAAACAAAACTTAATATAATAGGTTGAAATTTCTAAGTTCTAAAATTGATTTAACCTTAAGAATTATTTTAAAAGGATCTCCATTGTTTTTTCTATACTATTTATCTAAAAAGGGGGGGGGGGTGTAATACTACAACATAACGGAACTAATCTTATTATTGGTCACAAAGTTTTGGCCTCGTGTTCAAATGCTTGTTGTAGTATAAATGTATGGCATTTTCTCAAATTTTGGATTTACTGCATGGTATATCTTTTTTACTTCCTAAATTTCTGACAAAGGTTCTTTCTTTACCTGACGTTGGATCCCTTCCCTTATTTTCATTCTTTCATTGTCTTCCAGGTTTCTATCACCCAACTGGGGGTCTCCACTTTTTTTTTTTTATGGCTAAGGCTTATGTCGATAGGCTGAGCGACTTGGGGTTTCATTTCTTTAAAGTTCTTGGACTCTTTCCTTTCTAAGGTGCACGTGAAGGGTTCTTGGCATGTCAGATAGTTATCAAAGTATCAATAGATGGCTTTTAAGAGTATGAATCTTGTAATTATTTTATGATGAATGCTTATCAACTTATTAGTAGGTTTTTTCCTCTGGGGCCCTAGTTAACTATGGCGAATTTTGGTCCTATATCGAAACTTACTATTAAAAGACGCTAGGGTTGTATATGTGTTTTTTATCTGCAATCGTCGTAGGCTTGGTCAGTTAAATTTAATGTGTTCTATATTTTCTGGTATACATTTAGTTGTAATATTATAGCATTATATATGTAATGAATGTCATATTATTTCTAGGAAATAACTACACGTTTCAATAATTTTTCTCTAGTGGCTCGCTCTGTTGGTTATCTCTAAGATATTGGATAGTAATTATACCTGCATGTGAATTTGTTTTCGTTGCAGAATTTTACTTTCCACTATTATATGGGTTTATTTAGTCAATTTACTTATTCCTTGTGTTTATTTCAAGGATTCTATGGTTCTTTTCTCACCTAGTTGTGTTGTATTTATGTTATGTACATGGGTTTTACCTTTGTGATCACTCCTTTAAGGTACTGCAGAATTTACGGAAACAATATTTGGGTAGCTAAGAGGACGAATTCCCCAGAGGTTATCCAACCCACCTAGGAAGCTAACCTCTAATGTGGAAGTGTCAGTAATTTTTTTTATAGTTTGATTTTTGTTTATTTAATGGTAATCTAATTTCTTATAATATGAAAACATTACATATAGCTTATAAAGAAACAAGAAGATACATTTTGCATTTGAGAAAGAACTTATACAACCTCCAATATGCAAGATTCAGAGACATCATATAAAGAAATATAAAAATAAATTATGCATTCAAAAAGGAACCCTATATCAAACTACTTGAATATGTTCCTCTTCTATATTCATAATTTATGGTAATGTTGTGCACCTTTATATGAAAATGACCTTCTAAATTATGTAGTTATCAACCAGTATTTTATCACAACATAAACCAAAAATGAAAAACTTAATTACAGAAACAATATTCAAAATAATACTCATATGTCTTAGGTCTAGTCCAGCCCTTGTCAAAAGAATAAACCTAAAAGAAATTGCTTAGTCCACCCAACCAATGAGTATGGAAATAACATCCAGAACTCCCTATGAGCCCTTAACTTTCCACTGTAGTTAGGACAATTTTTGTTCTGTGACATTAGGACTCCACGTCCAACCCAAATTTTCTTAGTTGGGTTTCCACTGGTTGAAAAAGCTCTGGAAAAACCCTCTAGGAGTACTACTACTTCCACTAACAACGTCATGCCTCTTCATTCTTTTATCTCCTCCCCCTCATTGGGACTTTTCCCCCTTCTTGGTAACCTAAGGAGGAGATAATTGTCCAGCTATCTAACTATCTAGAAAATAAGATTTTCTTTTTAATTTTTATTTTTTTTACAAGAGTCTTTTCTTAACTATAATAATTCATAGTTTGTTATTTTTTTAAGAAAAAAAAAATTTAATCATAATATCCACATTTCTTAGCAAACCGAATTACCCAGTCTTGCGGTAAATAAGTAAATAATTTATACATGGCCAGGGGTGTTACATATTCTCCCCATGTGCAAAACAGCATCCTCGATGTCTACTGATTCCCGTGGAACATGCCAGGATATGATTCCCACATCAAGCTTTCATCCTCCCAAGTGGCCACCTTCGGGCTAAAGTGCCTCCAGTGCACTTTAAATTGGGTGATAACTCACCTTCACAACATTATTTCTCTCCAACTGAGAATACATAGTGGCTCTAATAGGAATTCTTTGTCCAGTTCTACCTGTTTCATGAGACAAGGTAGAAAATTGTCATCGTTTGTAAGTATCTTAATTTTCACACTAAACCTATCAGAAAGAAGAAGTAATGTGACTATTTTCAGAACCAATATCTGCACCTCCTTCCAGTTAATTATGTGTCTAGAATAATATAAATATTTATTTAACAAGGATATGAGAAATACATTATTGACTCACATGTGGCTGGGTAATACTAGCTCATTTGCAATTGGTCCAATTCTTTCTAGAATTTGGAAGGATCCACAATATCGAGGAGCTAACTTTGCACATCCCTTCCGCTGCAAGGTACTCTTTTTATGCTTGACACGAACATAAACATGGTCCCCCACCTAAAATTATTTAAAATTTCTCCTTTTATCTCCATATGCCTTTTGTCTATCCTGAGCGGCTCTTAGGTTTTGTTGAACCTTTTTCACAGTGGACTCCATTTCCACTAACATATATGGTCCCAACATTAGTTTTATCTTCCTGACTATTCCAGTTAATGGGTGTGCATCTTCTTCCATATAAAACCTCGAAAGGACTCATTTTTAAGGATTCATGATAACTATTATTGTATGCAAAATCTACTAGATGAAGGTATTCCTCCCATTTACTGGGTTTCTGCATCACATACATTCACAACATATCTTCCACTACCTTATTCAGCCTCTCTATTTTCCCATCGGTCTGCAGGTGATATGCCATACTAAATTGAACTTGAGTTCCTAAACCCATGAAAAGGGTTTTCCAAAACGCGGAGGTAAATTTCACATCGCTATTTTAAATCACAATTTTCGATATCCCATGAAACCTAAATATTTCTCGCTTGAATATGTCTAAAATATTTACAATTTTTTATGTAGACTGAACTTGGATAAATTTAGATACCTTACTCAGTTTATATGCTACCACCATGATATAATCTTTTTTCTTTTGGTCTTTGGGAACCATGTTAAGGAATATAGGGTGATTACTTCCCACTTCCACTCTGGAATGGATAGTGGATGAAGCAATATGGTAGGATGGTTATGTTCAATTTTAACTTGCTGAAATTCTAAACACTTAGCCAAATATTTGGTAATTTATTTCCTCATTCTAGGAAAAAAATATTTTTTCTTTATGGCAGAAAAAAGTTTTTCATACTCGGGGTGATTAGGATAACGCCTCCTATGGAATTCATCCAATATTAACTGTTTTAGAGTTATCATATTGGATATATATATTCTTCCCTTAAATGTCAATAATTTATTTTCATTTAAGCCATAATAAAAATTTTGTTCAGAATTGTTTATTTTCTTCACTTGCTCCTAGCATAAAAATAAATATTTTGGGTCCTTATGTGCATCCTGTTTTATGAAGTCTATAAAATTAAATTCATCTTGGCTAAATTATTTTTTTATACGTGATTAAACTTCCTATTCAATGCATCTACCACACGATTCTCTTTCCCTTTTAGATGCTTAATATCAAAATCATACTCACTCAAAAAGGTTGTCCATGTAACTTGTCGTGCATTGAGACTAGGTTGTCTAAAAAATCTTGTTAGGCTACTATGGTCGGTCATTAGTACAAAATTTTTCCCCAACAGATAATGCCTCCAAACTTTTAGAGTGTGCACAACCGTAGTCAATTCCAAATCATATGTGGAGTATTTATACTCATATTCTTTTATTTTCCAAGATTCATATGAAATTTCCTTCCCCTCTTGCATTAATACTCCTACCCCTTCGTCAGTACAAACGATGCATTCGTTGTCAGGGTACGCATTTTTTAACACTAATGTCATGGTCAATAAATTTTTGAACAAATTGAAATCGTGTTGACATTGAATAGTCCATTTAAATTTTTTTCCCATTTTCTGCAAGGAGGTGATAGGATAAACTATTTTGGAAAATCATTCTATAAAATGGTGATAATATCTCGCCAAGCCCATAAAGGATTGAATGTCGGTAACGTTGGTAGGAACAATCCATTCAATACTAGTTTTAATTTTCTCTAGTTCTACATCTATTCCTTATACATAAATTTTGTGTCCTAAATATTGGATCTAATCCTTATCAAAGTTTCATTTACTATATTTTGAATACAGTTGGTGATCTCATAAGGTATGCAATACTATTTGTAGATGCTTCTTATTTTCTCCAAATTATTTGAGTATATAAGGATATCATCTATAAAAATGAGGGGAAAATTATCAAGATAGTGGTAAAACACATTTTTTATAAGACTCATAAATGTTGTTGGAGCATTAGTGAATCCAAAACGTAGGACCAAAAATTCATAATGACCATACTATGTCCGAAAAGTTGTTTTTGGGATATCCTCCTCTTTTACCCTTATTTAATGATATCATGACCGCAAATATATTTTAGAGAACACCATAGCCCCTTTGACTTGATTGAATAAAACATTGAGCCTTGGTAATGGGCATGTATTCTTAATATTCATCTTATTAAGCTGGAAAAAAATCGATGCATAATCTCATAGTACCATCTTTCTTCCTAACAAATAAAACAGGGGCTCCTGATGGGGACACACTCGGTCGAATGTATCCCTTATCAAGTAGTTCATGTAACTCCATTTTAAGCTTAGTTATTTCAATGATACTCATTGGGTAAGGGAACTTTTACACTGGTTTAGCCCTTGGGATTAGATCTATGGTGAAATCAATGTCCTGTTTGGGAGGTAATCTTGGAATTTATTTAGTGAATACATATTGGAAATTCTGAATAATTGGAGAGCTTTCTCGAGAGGCTAACTTATTCTTGGAATTAGTGAAACCCACTAGGACTTCATATATTTGGCACCCTTTCTGGATGCTCTTTCCTAAATGAGAGGCAGAAATTGGTTACAATTTAGTAGGCCTCTTTTGCCCCTAAATCTCCTAATGGACTCCCTCCTTAGTAAGGTATCTAATAGTATTATTCTTAAAATTTATTAAGGACCAATGTTTTTCTAACCAGTCCATTCCAATTAAAACGTCATAAGACCCTAAATGTAAGATATTCAGACTCACATTAATTTATTGGCCTGCTACATGAAGGGGATAGTCATCCAACTTGGTTGTAAACCTTCGTTTTTTCCCAGTAGCTAATTGTACAAGCCAGGGGTTTTTTAATTTATAAATTTTCATTTGACAATTTTCCACAATTCTAGGACTGACATAAGTTAAAGTGGCTCTTGGAACTACCAAAATAGACACACAGTGGTTATGCAACTTACCTTATAACTCAATCATAGTAGGTTGATATTTGGATCGATGGTCTTCCAAAGTAGCATTGATATTGGGTATGCTTCCAGCTATCTCTCCTACTAAAGAAGCCTCTTGTAGATTGGAAGCCTTCTCAGATCTGGCACAGTGAGCGAATTTTTTGTAATAATGAGGCTCCCTGCAACACCAACACTATAATGGGGGCCTTTGAGTATGGTTGAATTCTGGTTTAATGGAAGCCTCCATTTGTATGGTCTCATTATGTGACTTAGTTTTTTGTTTATTCTTTCTAGATAACTTGTTATGTTGATTTCTATGCATATTTCTGGCATTTCCACTCTTTATAGGCCTCATATTCTATAAATTTGTCTACACCTTGTTCTAAGCTCAGTTCTTACTTCCTTCTCCCTTCTTTTTTGTTTTCTAATAAAATATTGGCGCCTTCTTGATGACCTCATCCATGGTTTTGGGGTTATAAAACTCCTAACTTTGTTTCATCAATAACAACAAAATGTTGATGAAACATTACACCTTGGCCTTCTCTTTCACGAACATAAGCTAGATATCGTAACAAATATGTGAACTTGGTTACAAACTCATCAATAGAGATTTTTTCCAGTCAGAGTTCATGAAATTCTTTAGCCTTTCCATCGAAGGATCATTTTTTTATATATTTTTCCTTAAAATATTTCTGGAAATTTACTTAGGTCACCTCCGACTGCTCAGTTCCATACACAACCTTAACTTCCTCCCACCACAATGTGGCTTTTCCTTGAAGCTGGAAATAACCAACCTCGCCTTAATGTTATCATTATATTCATAAATTTTGAAGTATTTGTTAATATTGATCAACCATGCCTCGATAGCTTCTTCGGCGTTTGATTTTTTTAAACTCCCCCTTTAATTCTCTCTTCTACTTCTTACTTTTTTGTTGTTCTGATACATTTTTTTATGCCTCCTCATTTCCACCCTAATTGCCTTCCATGCGGTGGGTATGAATTCCTTCAAGTTCATTTTTATCTCTATGTTGTTGGTGTTCTTCATTCCCATGTTCACTATCGGTACTTGGTGTTGGCTTCAGGGGTCCGCACCCAGGTTCAGAGTTTATGGATAAACGAAAAAACCCTCCAACTAATGACCCTTTCGGTAGTGATCTGCTTGCACAGACCAATGTCTCACCCGAAGCAGTATGGGGGGGTGTTAGAACCAGGTTTTTTCACACTGAGAGAGAATTTAATGAATTGGCCCTCAGTAAATCCTAATTTAATTTATACAGATGCACGCAATCTCTTATAACAAAAGATAGAGATATTATCACACAAGTAGTGTTCACTTCAGTGCATACAACAGATCAGATCTAGAGCTAGATCTTCATTAAAGTAAAACACTTAATAGTTTATCAATAACCTTCCATAATCATATCAGATAACTTTGCGTAAATAGTTATTGGTAAACATACAATGTGATTGGAATCAGAGCATAAACACAACACAAAGAGTTCACCGAAATTGTTCCTTTTATTAATTCTTCAAATATGTCAATACATCATATTTCCTTCAAAAACCCTTACAAAACCCTTAAAATCCCTTCCATGCACATAGCCAACGGAGTCCGCACATAGCCAAAACTAGGTCTCCGCGTACATATCTAGCAGGAGCCTTTTACCAAACCGAAAACCCTTATGGATGCGGATAATAGAATATCTCAGAGAACATGTATTACTTAACTTACTTCCCCTTCTTGACTTAGACAAAATATATCTACATATAATACACCTAGCGCATAGATACTATGGTCTCAAACCATGGTTTGAGGCCCACAGTTTACATTTAAACTTAATTACATCCCAAAATTGTGGCTAAAAGCCCTCCGCACATAGAAAGATAGAAAAAAGATCGTTGGAACTTGTGCCTCAAGGTACCCTGCTCCAACAGGCCCCCAACACAAACATGTGACTCGTCCCAAGTCACTGAAGCACTATCTCCTTAGTTTTATCCTTGAGAATTTTGACATAAGTCTGGAGAGGGAGCACTAATTCGAGGCTTTTTGTAGCTGCATCTTGTGCTTGCCGAACCATTTTGTCTGTCATAGGCCATTCAAAAACCATCTCGATGTTGCACTGAGTCTGTTGAACAATATTTAAGGTATTGTCCAGTGTTTGAGATAGTTGTAGTGCTTCCTCTGCCCACGGTTTCATGCGTTCTTTGAGCACCTGTTCTTTGCGACGCAAGTCTGCAGTTTCTCTCTGAATCTGGCAGCCTTCTTACAAATGACAAAGTATCTGAGTGAGAAGTAAGGTTGGTGAAACTGTGCAGATCTCTTCAAACTATTGCTCCTTGGTATTGAGTGTGTAGCGCAACTTAGTGCACGACCAGATCTTTCTGGATGGAGGGCTAGATGTCCATGTCCTTGTTTAGTGATTTGTCACACTGGGCGACTACAGTGGTAATACTATCCTAGGCCTCCTTAACCTATATTTATCTCTTTGCACGAACCTCGAGCAGTGTCTCCAACTGCAACTTGGTTTGGAGGTCTGCGATTTGCTACCTATATTTGGCTTGAATGGTGCTAGCTTCCACATGCAGACCCTTCATCGCAGCAGCCAGTCCATCCATCTTCTCTGTGGTCACAGTTGTGGTCGCGACCGTTGGAATATCTCGGCATACTTGGTTAATCTTGGCTTCCAACATAACGCGTTGGGCCTCTACTTCTCTATATTTTACTTCGGCCTATCACTGCTACTTATGCACTTGTGCAACCTGGTTTTGTGCATCATTGGTCTACTTCTACATATTTTCTTCTTGGTAGTGGAGCTCATCAGCAATAACTGAGTGTAGTAAATGGAGTTTTCCTACAGGAAACACGACATGGTGAATATGAACATCACCTGTACCAGTAAATTGAGTGTGCCGTCTCTCATCCATTTGGGTTGCTGGCAAGGGGATATGAACAAATTTCCCTTTCCTAGATGATGTAAGGCTACGTCCAAAGGTTGTGCGCTGGTAATAGGTACACTGTTCAAGCTTGCTTGACTCACGTTCTCTTGTACCTAGCTTGCTTGTACCTTCAACTCTTGCAACCCCAATTGAACGATCTCGAGCGCAGATTTATATTGTACATCCATGTCCATCAATCGATCCTCCTACGTAATGGTCACTATATTCGCAATCTAATTGAGATCATCCTCTGTGAGTGTCAAGACCCCCTGTCCTGTTTTCTTGGATCCCTTCTGCTTTTTCCATGATCCAACCATCGTATGCGTGTCGCATTTTGTGCCTTTTGAGGTTGCTACTTCTTCAGTATCCTTAGGCACACTGCCATTTTTCTCTAGCAAAGTGGTTTTCCCAATGGTCTGCCCTGTTTTGGTTGGGGTTGGCTACCTCTCAATAGGTTTATCTTTCAAATTCATTGTCTCTGTAGGCTTTTTAGTAGCCTTCTCGGTGGATTTTTCTGTTGGTGTGCGCGGCTGAGTTGGTGGAGTCAAACAAGACAGCGACCATTGTGTTTTTAGTCTGATTAAATCGTCTTTAGTGACCAAGTAGGGAAACTCATACCATACACCCTTCACTGCGCCCTTTGTGCGGATGTGGATATTGTGAAACGTAGCCTTAAAGTCAGCTACCATCTTGTATTGATCTTACAGAGTGGGATAGAGTGGCGGATTTGGTTGTAATGTCTGGTATAAGCTTGCATCATAGAACCTAGAATATATTTTTCTCCTTCGCGAGCACTGGGTTAGAGAATTTCCAGAGGGTTGCGTAGCGCGCAGCTGCGCACATCGGCTCTTCAAAGTCAGGGAACTAGGTCTCTTTGGGGGTTTTCCATCCCACTAGGGTGATTAGTAGCAAGATCCAATCATATTGAAATTTATTTCCCTCCTATTGGACCTCGCGCACATTTTCAAGAAAATCATTGCAAAGATACGCACACCAATTGTATATGACTCCTTATTTTGCACCTTCTAGCTAGCACAATCACGTGCACGGGCATTGCCTTTGGCAAAAACTTTCACATCATCTTGCAAGCCAATATGAGTGTGCCAAAATAAACTATGGGGTCATTAATTTCCTCAACCATGAATCCTCGGTATTTGCCCATAACATCATACTTTTTCTTGATTTGATCTGCCAGTGCTTTCTCCTGCGCTTTCTCCAGTCGTCAAATAGGAGCTCTGGGATTTTAGAAAACATATTCCCCTCCATTGGGACATTCTTTGGGATCAGGGGCACTTGGATACTTGCACGCACCTTATCTAATTCCTTCGGCAGTTTGATGGTAGGTTTGTGCAGCGCAATATAACTGGGCAACCGCAAGAAGGGGACTTCCTCTACCTCTTCATCATACCCTTCCTCAATAATCTGTCGGAGTTCAAGCATAGGTTTTTTCATCTTCTTTCTAGCATATTGGCGCGGTCTAGGGGTCTTTTCACTCGAGGAATTGCGCATCCCAGATGTTTGACTCTTCTTCATTTTTTATGGCACAAGTGTTTCTACCGCAGGAACCTCTTGTGCAATAGGGTCATCTCCTGGTCTGATGGTTGTCATTCTGCTCTAAATTATGTACCCTAAACCCGCTTGGTGCAATTATTCCTCGAACCCTGGGTCTAAACTAGACATAGACACAACAAAGGCAATAGAAAACATAGAGCTCAAAGCATAAAAAATTCTTTGAACGCAAAGGGAATTATTGCAATCCCTTAGGGAATATTTATACTTGGGGCACATTTGCAATGGCTCCTTTTGCATAAACGAGGTTTCATTACTGACAAAACAGTCCCAAATCTGGAAAAATCTCCTCATTAAATTCATCTTAGATGCTCCTAAAAATGGTAATAATTTTGTCTTATCTAGTTTTACTGTTCCAAAGGCTAGTTTTTGACACCTCTACACACCAGTCAATCTCTTGGCGCAGATACCATGAATGTGTTGCACCTTGATGGGCATATAATCTAGAGCTAAGCATAACCATTGATAGACTATCTGCCCCAACACAGGTTTGTTGACCAGGTAAGTCAAAGCATGTCGAGTAGTATCCATCATATACCTTAATAATTGCAAAATTCTCTGACACTCATCATCCCAATGGATTGTCGCACCTTGTCTAAGTAATCTGGTCATGGGTGCAATTATAAATGCATAATGGGAAATTGGCTTTTTGTAGTATCCTACAAGGCTTGTCTTTTATTAAAGGGGATCGAGGTGCCTTTGAGCGTGCGTGGTTCCCTAACTTCTACTAGTGCCAATTGTTTGTAATGCACAGTTGCCCTTATCGGTTTATTAATGATTTCTGGGAACAAAGCTTCACCAATTATATCAAACCCACTTTCAATGCGAAAGGCAAGAATAAAATTGTTTATCAACGTGGACCACTCACTAGTGCCTATGTGTAGCTCTGTTTCCATGTACCATTTATTTGGCACCTTTCCTAGCATATGAATAAACATATGAACCCATTTAGAGCTTGGTTCTACACCCCATACCCGATACAACTAGCCAAGATGTCTATGCGGATCCACTTTTCCAGAATATAAATCCTCTTCTTTAATGACCGGGCTTTCAAATCGCAGCCGCATCATCTGTGCACATTCCTCCCAATATCCCATATTCTCCTTATGTGTTTTCCACCACCTTGCTATAGTAGCATGCAAGCCAATATCCAAAGCATGGAACATCTGTTCTATCAGCATAGACCTTTCTAGTTCTCCTAGGAACGTGGTTACATCAGTTGAGCCATCATAATGTGGGAAATCATGTACCCCATATGTTATGCAACACATAGTGTGGGTGACATGATTACAGCACAACGCAGACACCTCATGCAGTTGGTTCTGCCAATTCTCTAATTCTTCATCAGAGTCTGAAAAACAAGAACTATCCTTCTCCCATTTAAGATTCCCAAGGATTAATCCAATCTTCTTCACGCAAATTTAGTGTTACACCAATTTTTGGTCATCTAACTTGTTTATATTAGATGGACCAAAGTACACCATGTAAGACCAATTTTACCCTAAGTAAAATTGTTTTCACTATGAAAAATAACTTAGTAATCCATAATTTCTTAAACAGTTTATGGTCTAAACAAGAAGCCCCATGAGGAAATATTGAATAAATCCATATTTGTTTGATTTTTCTCAAGGGATAATTAATTAAACAACAGTTTAATTAATATTCCTGGCCATATTTAACCCAAAACATGAAAATTAATTAGATAAATCACTATTTATCTTATTATTTTCTAGGAATAATTATTTAAACATTATTTAAATAATATTCCATGGTAAATTTGACTAAATCATTTATAAATAATTAAATATATTACTATTTATTTAATTAATTCTCAACCACACTCTTAAAATAATAAGTAAATCATTTATTTATTAATTATTTACAAATAAAGGGATTTGACCAAATTCAAATTTGTTTCCCTCCAACAAAGATAATAAAATATTCCATAAAAGTTGGATCTAGATTTGATAATGCATATATATCTAGACTAAATCAATATTTTGTTATAAATAGAAGGGTTTTTCCATTCATTCACTACCTTTTGTTGCATAAATATCACTCTGGATCGATACTCTTGGTTTGACCTTGATCCTCCATCTTTGTCATATTTTGCTACCATTTTACTTGTGAGCTCCCTTTCAGTTCCATTTTTGTTTGGGTTTTTTTTTAGTCCGTCTTTTGTCTTCTTTTCCTTACCTTATTTTCCTCTTTTTGCCCATTTTTAATACATATATACTTCTTTTCTCCTTTTTTTATCCCTAATGTGGCCAAACTTTCGTCAGTTATTGTTAAAGGTAAAAGGAAGTACAAGTATAATTGTTTTTACTATTCTATAGCTAGGTTAGGTATTTTAAGTAGCATGCTTATTGTTAACTTACTATCATGGGTAGAATGATGAATTTCCTATAGGACTTGTTTATTTGGCACTTTCACTTGGAGGAAATCTATGTTCCTTCAAGCCATCCTTTAGTTGATAATCCAGCATGCCTCAAGATAAAAGATCCAGCTCAACATTCCAAAAGTTCGATGCTCCTTCCAACACTTCAACAAATTCAAAGATCGAAGAAGGTCCAGATGGTCACTATCCATATAGTGGATTTCAGTTGAAAAGGATTAGGAACCTCCTTCCTATAGCAGCATGCGGTTTTGATAAGAAACTGATAGTTTAAATTTAGGATAGTTAGTGTTGATTTCATGGATTACCATAATCCATGGTTTTCAACGTCGTGCTCTGTAATACAATTGATACTAATTGCATAATTAAGGATTCCTATAAAGGAAAAAACATATGGTTTGATTACGGTGGTGGTTAATATATTTTTCATTTCAGTTATCAATACAAAGACTGCGATTTCATGTTCTGTTAAAAAATCTGAATTGTAGCTATTATGATGTGTTCTTGATTCGTTGTGGAGTTCTTTGTATTTGATGAACCTCTGAGATAATTTGTTGTAGGCGTAGTTAGGTCTATAATACTAAGCTTTCCCACGTGTGGAAAGGGCCCACCACAACTGGATCAATGCATGTAGACATAGCTAGAAGTAATTCGTAATTGTAGTTTGATCCAATTCTTGTTGCATAATTTTTTTTTTTTGAAAATCGATTTCGTTTCTTGGTATTTGATTTATGTTGTTGTAGAAGAGGTAATTTCACACATCAAGGGTTAGTTTGAGAGTGTCATAGTAAAATCTATGCGATTGTGGCTATAAGTGTGCTTGGTTCATTTCCAGAAGGAATGCTTTCCATTTTAAAATCCTTACACATCATTCCTAATTGAAATTCTGTTTAAGAAACAAAGTTAGCATATACTCTTTCACCCTTCTGAGTAAATGAGCTTATCAAATGCGTTCTTGTGTAAATGGATAGAGCACGGTTATATGAATTTAACTAAATCTTTTCGCAGTTAAGTAGATAGGACTATAGTACATGTAGAGCGGTTGGATCGATTTCAGTAGGAGAACTACGCTTGGATTCGTATCAGATTTAATGAAAATTGGTTTTTTGTGTTAATTGAAGTAATCCTCATTCCATTTCAAGCCTGTAGCTTGGATTGGTAAGTAAACATAGTTGAGATGCTCGTAGCAGTATGTATGTCATTTTTAGATTCAACAATTCTATTTGAATTCCATGCATTTGGTTTGAAGAAGTATATTTTCATTCGAATTGGAGTCTGTGGCTTGGGATTTTTTATTTGCTTAAGGTATAATAGGAGTGTGACATTTTTTTCATTGAAGAGTAAAATTTATAGGTTCTTTTGGGGTCTTAGAAGACACGTTACTAGAAGACCCATGTGTTCAACAGGTAGGATAAGTAGGTTTAGAGTGAACTTACGAGTTGTGTGAAAATCAGAATATTGAATGATTCATAGAATAATTCTGAGTGGGTTTTTTTCACTCCTCCAGCGTGATTAAGTAGAGGCTTACAATATTGCTCTGTTTTTCATATAATTAGGGTGTGGTATTAAAGGGCATCTACAAAGATTGTTGTAGCATTTCGGTTATAAAAAGTAGGGTTTATCTGGAAATATTATTTTGAGTCAGTGCATATTCCCTTAAGAACAAAACGATCATGGTAGGATCTTAACTAGCATTTCCTTTCTGGATTGTTTCTTGAAATCCCGCATTAGGGTTTGTAGTTGGTCCAAATTTCACAATTCCAATCCATATGA
The DNA here is from genome assembly GCA_034641835.2 of Pinus albicaulis. Classification (NCBI taxonomy): domain Eukaryota; kingdom Viridiplantae; phylum Streptophyta; class Pinopsida; order Pinales; family Pinaceae; genus Pinus; species Pinus albicaulis. Next base: position 1,076,001,977 of record CM076581.1, on the reverse strand, counting down.
ATAGAAGTGCTGAAGTGATTTAAACTTTTGCAACTTGGTTCAAAAGTAATTATTCATTGAAGGTTGTGAAATATTTTGTTGCAAGTTTCAGAGGATGATTAGATGATTACCAGTCGTGATTTACGTGAGCTTGTTCAATTTTAATTTCGAGATTGAATCCATTTATACTCCTATGCCTTAATGCAACATGTGTTGATTGAATCGATAGTGTTATCTTATTGCATAAATCAGAGTATAGATTGTTGTAGATGTTTGAATAAATTTTCCAAAGTGTAGTTTGGTAATTTTATGAAAGACAACTGCAATTCAAAGCTGATCTCTAGCGTACAGTTGTGCATTTTGATATCTTAAGTTTATTTCAGTTTGGTTTGAAAATTTGAAGTTGGGTTTGGAGATTAAAACCGTCATAAAGTGGGTAATACGTATATATATAGATAGGCTAGGTAGCTATGAAAGATCAATGGCTATCATGACTAAAATGTGTGTGAAATCAATATTCAAACCAGTGTGACAGCGCACCCTTTTTCTTGACACCAGTATAGTGAAATTGGTATGAAATGTTTGTGATTATATTTTAATGAGGGACACCATTAGTAATTTTAAGTTCATTGTGTGAGTGTGGAATCAATTTATAGGTTTGTTCAAATTAGGTAATTCCTTTTACGTGTGATCTCTGAAGATTATAATTAGGGTTTTGAGATTTTCTGCAAACAGTGAATTGTTGAATCAAAGTTATTGTTGGTTTGGCAATGGTTTTGATTTAATATTTAATTTTGAGATAAATTGAATAAGGGTTTTAGTTTTCAACCAAATTTTGTAGATTGCTCCTATTTTAATGAGGGGATGAATTGATTTATTTTCTACAGTTGTGTGTTTATATATATTTGTGTATCTTAATTCTTAAATTACATATCATAAGGAATCATACAAACTTCGACTCCAAAAGCTGAATCTTGAACGCATAGTGCAGCTTGTGTTTACGAGCCTGGAATGATATACAAATATTGGTGAATTAACTCAAAAAATTATTTCACACAACATTTTTGGCGTCGTTGTTAGGGATAGTTGTAATTTCAAGATTCAGGTAATCATTATTGTCTGAGTTTCAGAGATCTTGCAGGGTTGTCAGAGGGAGGAGAGAGTACAGTAAGACATGAGTGAAGAGTCATGCATCCACTTTTGTGGGGTTGCTCCAAAGTCTGACCAACTACTGCTTGTTCTCAAACTTTATTCTTTTTTCCTTATGTGTAGAAGTAGACCTAGTGATAGTAAAGGTAGATTTATTTCCAGTTCTCAATTTCCTAAAAATTTTGGTTCCATAAAAGCTCCAATAACTAACGTCGCTGATTGTTACGTAGGTACTAAATATGAAAAGGGGAGCATCAGTGGAAATGAGATTCTAGAAGGGGAACTTGCAATTCAAGAAGAAGTGAGGCTGTCCATTCGATATTTCTCCACTAACATTAGCACCAATATGGTGAACAATGGAGGTGTGAACAAAAATAACGAGGAAAATCATGAAGACGGGGAAGGACCAACTTTCTTTGGAGGAAATAGGAATGGATGAAGGGGAGAAAACATTGATGGGCCAAGGAGAGAAAACACTGATGGACCACGTGGAGGACTAGATGATGACGACAAAGAAACTATCTTCAGGTTCCCTATCCTCGACATCACTAAGAACATCACAATGAAGAGCATTCCAATGACCTCCCTGCCACTCTTTTATGGTAAGTCCTCCGAGGATCCTAATTCTTTTCTTTTCATATTTTATATTATGTGTAGAAGCTATAATTATTACGATGATGCACACAAACTGAAACGGTTCCCAACTACCTTGAAAGATGCCGCACTTTGATGGCTTATGAGCTTAGGGGAAAACACCATATACTCTTGGGATGACATGAAATCTATATTCCTTAATAAAAACCAGGATTTCCACAAAACTAGGGACCTCAATGATATTTTGAGAATGCAACAACTTGATGATGAGAGCCTAGAAGAATATCTTGAGTGCTTGTTGTATCATTTTCACAAGTCCCTAGGAGCCTATATAGATGAGAAAACGGTCAAAATGGTCTTTATAAAGGGATTAAGAGACGAATTCATCAAAACCCTAAACTTTTTAAGTGGTGGGGACATTTACAAAAATATTTTTTGCTGAAATAGTCGAACCTTGTCGAATCTATTCTAGAAGCTAGGCTAAAGTAGGTAAGAAGATTTGTGACAGTCTCCGAGATGCTACATCTAGAAACCAAGAACCTGCCACTACTGTTGTCACTACAGTTGAACTAGGGAACCTGCTGGAAAAATTTAAAACTAACATATTAAACACCATTGGCAACCAACTCGTCATAATGAAACATAATAAGAAACAAGAATATGAAAGGGCTGCTATCGCAATATTTTGTCCCGAATGTAGACAAAGGCACATTGAAAGAGAGTGTCCCATCAACGTTATTGAGGTCTGTGGAATCTTCACCTTAAATCATGCAACCAAAAAGTGTCCATCTATTCCTGGCCTACAGGCTATCTATAAAGGGAATGCCGAAACAAATGATCTATCACAAACAAATTGGAAACCTTTTTTTAGAAGCCCTAGTCAAAACATGTTCCCGGAACCTAATCACCAAGGGTATGGTCAAACTCAATCCTGTACCTTCCAGCCATCTTACCCCCTTCGGGCTACCCCTCAAATGCAGAATACTCCATGGACCTCAAACTAGAGATAAAACCCTTAAACCAACCCTTATCTGCCCCAGAACTAGTTCTATGCACCCTACCTGAATAGGTCAAGCACCTCGTACAACCCAACCATGCAATCCTATCAGCAAGGGTATAACCCTCACACATATCAAAAACCATTGCTGCCACCCCCTCCCTTGCATCAACTTTTATCTACACCATCTGACCCGTCATCATCTTTGCAGGCACCTCAAAACCCACCTCGCCCTACATTATTCCCTGTGCAGCCTGTACCTAACCCAAATCACAATAGACGACCTCAACCTGCACAGAACATAAACATTCAGCCTTTCTCTACATACATGATCACTACCATCCCCATGAACTAAATTCAGTTATGATCAGGGAAGACAGTTAATAAAGGGAAATCAACTGTTGTCATAGAGGAAGAGGTTCCATCCACATCATCCGAAAATCATATACAAGATGAGAAATGAAAAAAATACAAGAAGAAGAATAATCAAACAAACCACCCTACCTCGAAAGACTCCTTGTAAACAAAGAAGAGATTCCTCTTGAATACAACCTATAAAATGAATTAAGGAATGTCTGCATTAAAATTCCACACTTGCAAGCTATTAGAGACATTCCTATTTACACCAAAATTGTCAAGGATCTCCGCATCAAGAAGCCACGTAGGAAGGGGCATAAGAACCAAAGCGTAAATATCATGAGCCAAATGTCCACCATGATTTAAATTAGGGGAATTTTGAGGTCTAAAATAGGCCTCCTAAGGAAAATGTACAATTAAAATTCACATTATGAGAGCCAATCACATTTTAGGGGATGACATCATCCCTAATGGTTGAGATGGCATTGATTGAGTTAAAGGTACTTACTTGTCACATTCTCAATGGTGGATAAAAACTCACGGTTAACCATTATAGTACTCTAAGTACTTTTAAATTCAAAGTAAAGTACTCATAATAAATGTCATTTCACACTTTCTGAATAAAAATATATTATTTTCATTTTATCTTTCTTGAAAGAAACAATGCATATCCCTATACATTTATTATATTATATTATATTATATTATTTTTATATAGTATATTAATTACATGTTATTATACAATTTAAATAATAAAAATTGAAATTAATAGCATATAATAATTAAGAATTTATAAATTTATATTTATATTTTATTTTAAGTTATTTAAGCACAAAGGAAAAATGCATTAGTTGTTCAATGATAATGAATTTTTCTTGAAAAGTTCATTTATTTATGGTCACATCAATACAAATTTTTTATTAATTTTAATTTAATTGTACAGTTTGAATTTAACTATGGTTACATGGATTGTGGTACAAAAAGCTGAATTGAAAATTCATAAATATTATTTTATTGGTTTAGCTATTATTTTTTATTGTTATTTTGTGAGGTATCTTAGACCACTCCAATTCCCTTGTAAGTTGACTTTCCTATAGCAAATTGTAATACTGATCCCATTGTCAGCATTGAAATAAACAGAGTACTTCTGTCGAAAAAACTTGTAGAATTAGGGGTGGCAATAAATGTCATGACATGTGAGACAATGATATCTTTGCAGTTAAATAGCCTTAAACCCACCCCCATCATTCTAGAAATGGCAGACAAATCCATCGTCAAACCAATGGGAACCCTAGAAGACATAGTGGTCACTATAGCTTACTAGTAATATCCTATAGACTTTATCATCATTTCCCCGAAAACGTCAAGACCTGGACATCCTGTAGTTCTAGGACGCCCTTGGTTGGCAACTCCAGATGCCATCATAGAGTGTAGAAACAGAGAAATGATCATTTCCAATGGTTCCCATAACAAAAAATTGTCTATTTTTCCCCTTGCTCAGATAGTTGCTGAAGTACCATTATGGCTCGAGAGCCCCTACGGATATTAAGATTGTATGTTTCCTTTGCTAACAGTAGAACAGTCTAGAGGTCTCCAAGAACAATCCGATGAACATATATTGCACCATTTTTTATCTCATAGCTTGTATCGATTATCCTATTTCTTTTAATGGTTACTAGCATGTTTTCAATGATTAGTTCCAAGTGGATTTCCATCCATCCGTGTTCGCATCTTTTGCAGCAATAGAGGAAAGCCATGAACTTGCCACAGAGCCTGTATAAATCACTGAAGGAAAGACCTTACACATCGGTACAGAATTTACTACGAAACAAAAGTAGCAGTTGATGGGCATGATTCATGATAAATTTGGAGTGTTTTCTTGGGATTACCTGGACATGCAGGGCATCCATCCAGATGCCTGCATCCACCATATTTACACCAATGAAGAAATGAGACCCATACGACAGCCATAAAGACAAATGAACCCAGCGTTAAAAGATATTGTCAAAGAAGAGCTTCAGAAAATTTTGGCCATGGAATTCATCTACCCCATTTCAGACAGTGGGTGGGTGTCACCTCTGGTGTTGGTGCCAAAAACGAATGGCAAGTGGCGTATCTGCATTGACTACAGAGAACTAATCAAGGCCACATTGCGCGACTACTTTTCACTGCCATTCATCGACCAGGTACTCGACACGCTTTCAGGTAAGAAGTATATTTCTTTTGTAGATGGATACAACGATTATAATAAAATACAAATAGTTGAAGAAGACCAAGAGAAAACCACCTTCACATGCCCGTGGGGTACATATGCATATAGGGTCCTCCCCTTCGGGCTTTGCAATGCCCCAGCTACTTTTGGGAGAGCTGTGCATGCCATTTTCTCTGATTTAATCCATGAATGTGTGGAGGTCTATATGGACGACTTCACAGTCTATGGAGATGATTTTGATCAGGCTTTGGAAAATCTAGAAAAGGTTTTGATTCATTGTCAGGAGGCCAATCTAGCCCTTAGTAGTGATAAATGTAGAATGTTGTTGTAGGTTTTAACCCTGAACAGAAATTATCTACACACGAATCTTATAACAGAAAATAAACAATAGCGGGGGCATAAACCATAAAATAGATAAACACAGAGATTTTCCCCTGGATCCCAAATCGGGATGACCAGCTTGATTTTTCATTATATTCCTTTTAGTTTTATAACACATATATATACATGCCGAAGCATACATACACCCTAATCCATTAACCCTGGATTAGAACATAACCGTAGCTCCCTTGACCGGATCTACAAAAATACTAGGGGCCGAAAACCATCGTACCCAAAAACCATATGCAAAACCATGCACAAAACCATGGGCACGAACCACCCACCGAAAATTAAGGACCAAAAATTCTCATACCCAACATTCTCCCACTTGTTGTTTTATTTCTGCAAGGGGCCACAAGAGAGCTTAGTCATTGGCCCAATTCTTCAACACCCATTGTTTCTCTACACCAAGAGAACTTATGAGTGCTCACAGACTTCGTCAATGCATCTGCAACATTCTTCAAAGTGTCCACCTTTACCAGCAACACCCTTTTAGCCTCAACCATATCTCTAACAAAATGATATTGAACATCAATGTGCTTTGTCTTTGAATGATAAGCAAGGTTCTTAGCCAAGAAAATTGCACTTTGGCTATCACAGTCTATCCTTATAGCTTGTTGTACCAACCCCATACTTGAACACAATCTCTGAAACCAAACTACTTCCTTGCTTGCATGAGTGGCTGCTATGTATTCTGCCTCTGTAGTTGAAAGAGCCACTACAGACTGTCTTTTACTCATCCAACTGACTGCGCCTCCAAATAGGCTAAACACATACCCACTTGTAGATCTTCTTTGGTCCAGATCTCCAGCCCAGTCTTCATCAAAAAAACCACGAATGTCCAACATTCTTTCCAATCATGGTCTTCCCTGGTAGCACAAGCCATAATCACTAGTGCCACATAAATATCTGAAAACTCGCTTTACTGTTGTCCAATGCTCCTTCCCTCGGTTTGACATAAACCTGCTCAATACTCCCATTGCATGTGCAATGTCTGGTCTAGTACAGACCATTGCATACATCATGCTACCCCACTGCATTTGCATATGGAACACGGGACATATCCTCGTCTTCTTCTTGTGTCTTGGGACACTGTTCAGCAGACAGATTTACACCTACAGGAATAGGAACATTCACCAGTTTACTATCCTTCATATTGAACCTCTGCAATATAGTCTCGACACTTCCTCAGCATTTAACAGTGTCTCTTGCGCGATCTCTTAATTTCCATGCCCAAATGATTTATGACGCAGTATCCTTCATGTCAAATTTGGAGAACAACTGGGTCTTCAAATCTTGGATAATTTCTTTGTCATTTCCAATCAACAACATATCATCCACATACAAGACCAAATAAATAACATGCTAACCACTTAATTTAAAATAAACATAGTGATCCTCCTTGCTTCTAGTGAAGCCAAGTCCACGTATATAGGTATCAAATTTCTGATACTACATCTTTGGTGACTGTTTTAACCCATACAGAGACTTCTTCAACCTGCATACTAGTTATTTCTTACCCTTCACCATAAAGCCTTCAGGTTGCTTCATGTAGATCTCCTCTTCTAGATCCCCGCGAAGAAATGTTGTCTTCACGTCCATTTTTTCTATCTCAAAATCAAATGCAGTAGCAACAGATAAAAGCAATCTAATAGAAGTAACCTTGGCAACAGGAGAAAAAATATCACCAAAATAAATTCCCGGCACCTAGGAATAACCTTTTGCTACCAACCAAGCTTTGTATTTCTCCACCTTGCCTTCTACGTTCATCTTCTTCTTAAACACCCATTTTCTCCCAATGGGCTTCCTTCCAGCTGGCAACTCCACCAGATCCCATGCCTCATTTTTGTGCAAGGATGCCATTTCATCAACCATGGCCTCCTTCCAGAGTTTTCCATCTCTGAATCTTCCACCTCCTGCTTGATTCTGGGATCATCATCGATTATAATTATTAAAAGCACGAGCAGAAGCGGATAGACTATACCTTGCACGGTTTCCTTCTTTCCGAGGCCGATATTCTAATACACAGGTTGTGGCTCTTCCTCTTCTGAATCTTCTTTTGCTGTAGAGTCTGATTCATACTCCTTTAGCTCAAACTCTATCTTCTCAGGTTCCTTTGGTATGACTTCATGTTTAACAACATCTTTCACCTCTCTAAACACCACATCTCAATTGTACCCAACCTTCCTTGTTTCTGGGTTCCAAAGCTTGTAACCTTTTAAGCCATCCTTATACCCAATAAAGATGCACCTTTCAGATTAATTATCCAACTTGGTCCTTTTCTGCTTTGGAACATGTACATATGCATCACATCCAAATACCCTTAGATGTGAAAGAGAGGGTTTATTACCAATCCATACCTCATGTGGAGTCTTATCCTCCAACACTGATGAAGGTGATCTGTTAACTAGATAGCACGCAGTCTCCACTGCCTCTGCCCAGAATTCTTGTCCTAACCCGTTACCACTGAGCATGCTTCTTGCCTTTTCCATCAGTGTTATGTTCATTCTTTCTGCAACTCTATTTTGCTGAGGTGTGTATGGAGTAGTCTTCTGCCATGCTATACCACACTTCTTAAGGAACTCTTCAAATTATTTCTTGCAGAACTCCCCACCATTATCTGTCCTCAGCGCCTTTATGTTCTTCTCTATCTTTTTTTACACTAGTGCCTTAAATTCTTTAAATCCGTCGAAGGCTTCAGATTTCTTCCTCAAGAAATATATTCATGTATTCCTTGAGAAGTCATCTATGAATGAAACATAGTAGACATACTTTCTTAGTGATGGAACTGGCACAGGTCCAAACACATCACTGTGCACAAGTTCTAATATCTTGTTCGCCCTCTTAGCACCAGAAGGAAAACTCACCCGATTCTGCTTCCCATATACACAATGTTCACAGAAATCAAAATCCAGAGAGACATTAGATATACCTTCTACGATACCATTTCTATGCAGTATCCGAAGGCCCTTCTCTCCAATATGTCCAAGCCTTTGATGCCATAGCATGGTCTTTTCTCCAGAGACAACTAGGATTTCTGCTCTACTTTCAGGAACCATAGAACTGTTATGCCCATCAATAACAGTTCTACCTTGTAGCTTGTACAGAGTCCCAGTTAGAAATCCCCTCATTAATACCAGTGCTCCCCGAACCATCTTGCAAGAATCTTTCTCGAACACTATTTTTACACTGGCATCATCCATATTGCTTACAAAAATCAGATTTTTGGCCAATGTAGGAATATGAAGAACACTAGGAAGTGTTCTAATCCTTCCACCTTGCAGCTTCAGCTTCACCTTTCCACATCCGATGATTCTAGCCTTCCTATCATCCCCTAGGAAGACATCACCGCCATCATATTTCTCATATTCGCAGAACCACTCCCAATGAGGAGTGAAGTGAAAGGATGCACCTGAATCAATCAACCATGTCTCATGATCTACATGTGTATTTTAAGAAGAAGACAAATACACATCCCCACCTTCATCCTAGGTGGTTTTTGCCTTTGCAAAAGTAGCATCATCAGATCCCTTTCCTTTCTTAGGAGCTTTAGATCTGCACTCCCTTTTGTAGTGCCCTTCCTTTCCACATTTCTAGCATACCTTTACAAAATTTCTAGGAGATTTAAATATCCCTCTAGATTTGGATCTCCCACTCGAAACCTTATTCTTGTTTCTGTTTTGGGACCTTCCTTGTACAGATAAGCTATCTCCATTCTGACCCTCCATATTTCTCCGTCTCATTTCCTCAGACAACAAGGCTGAGACAATGTCATCAAAATTCAAGGTAGTTTTATTGCTACCTATTGCAGTAACCAGACTATCCCACGAGTTTGGTAGAGAACACAAAAAACTAATGCACTTATCTTCATCTAGATTTTAATATCAACAGATGACAACTGACCTACCACAGTATTGAAGGTGTTCAGATGCTCTGTCACTGAGTCTCCATCCTTCATCCTCGTTATGCAATTTTTCCGTAGGAACAACTTATTCACCAGAGACTTAGATCGGGTACAAAGTCCCAAGTTTTTCCCTACAAATTTTCTACGTAGGGCTTCCCCATATTCAACATCAATATCATGAGACACACAATTGTATTGTGCTCTTAGCCTTCCAATCTAGTTTCTTCTAGTCTTCATTTGAAATTTCCGTTGGTTTAGTACATGGATCTACCGCGATCCACTAATATTTATCCACTAGAAGATCCTCCATATTGAGCTTCCACAACTCAAAACATTGACCAGTAATTTTCTCGATATTTACCTTTCTGCTGCTCGTCATCTTCTTTCACCGCAAGAATCAATCCCGTAGATCTCCCACTGAAAAAGGGTCTACCTCAGGCCCAAGCAAAAAAAAAAAACCTTAGCAACAAAGGCGTCCCCTTGAAGCCGAAACTGCTCTGATACCAAATGTAGGTTTTAACCCTGAACAGAAATTATCTACACACAAATCTTATAATAGAAAATAAACAATAGCGAGAGCATAAAACATAAAACAGATAAACACAGAGATTTTCCCCTGGATCCCAAATCGGGACGACCAGCTTGATTTTTCATTATATTCCTTTTAGTGTTACAACACATATATGTACATGCCGAAGCATACATAAAACCCAATCCATTAACCCTGGATTAGAACATAACCGTAGTTCCCTTGACCGGATCTACAAAAATACCAAGGGATGAAAACCATCGTACCCCAAAACCATGTGCAAAACCATTCACAAAACCATGGGCACAGACCGCCCACTGAAAATTAAGGACCACTCGTGATTAGTCGTGGAAAGAATATAACACATACCCAACAGTTGCAAACTAAGGGAATCGTTTTGGGCCATCATATGTGACTTGAAGGAATTAAGGCTAATCCGGTGAAAATCAAGGTAATCATGCATATCCCTATTCCCAGTTCGCAAAAGGAGGTAAGAAATTTCTTGGTACATGTCGGTTATTATCCTCGTTTTATTGAAAATTTTACTAAAATTACAGCACCATTATTTAAATTATTTACTAAAGATGTTGACTTCATGTGGAATGTCAATTGTCAACATGATTCTTAGACATTGAAGGACAGGTTGTCGACTGCTGTGGTATTGAGAGGACCGAACTGGTCCTTACCATTTCACATTTGTACAGACGCGTCAGAAACTGCACGAGGAGCAGTCCTCGGACAAAGGGAAGATTGCTACCCTTATGATATTTATTTTGTTAGAAAAAATATTTCCCTTGCTGAATTGGATTATACTGTCACAGGAAAAGAACTGCTAGCAGTTGTATATGTTATAGGGAATTATAGGCATTATATTACTAGCTATGAGACTTTCGTCCATACCGACCATTCGACTATTAGATTCTTAATGAATAAACCAATTACTAATGGTATAATAACTAGATGGTTGTTGCTCTTACAAGAATTAAATATAACTGTAATCGATAGGTCTGGAACTGATAATTTGGCAGTTGAATTTTTGTCCCGTTTAAATATTGGACAGGGAAGCACAACAACTCCAGTGCCCAATGAATTCCCAGATGAAGCACTATTCATCATTTCTGCCATCACTCCTTGGTTCGCCGATGTTGAAAATTATTTGTTGTCAGGGAAATTACCTCAGAGCATTTCTGCCTGAGAAAAACATAATATTGTGTAGCGCAGTGCCAATTACTCTTATATTGAACGGGATTTGTTCTACACTAGGCCGAATTTGATCATGAGGCGATGTGTGCAGGAAGATGAGATGTACGATGTTCTGAGAGCCTGCCATAATGAGCCTTGTGGAGGGCACCTTGCTGATAAACGAAGCACATAAAAGGTTCTCCGTACTAGGTATTATTGGCCCTCGCTCTCTAAAGATGCCAAGAAGTTAATTTCCAGTTATGATTCTTGCCAGCGGATGGGAAGACCAGTTTCCTCCGACAAGATGCCTATTCAACTTCAGATAGCCATTGAACCTTTTAAGAAGTGGGAATCAGATTTTGTAGGGCCCATCTCCCCGATGTCAAAAAAGAAGAAGTACATTTTGGTATGCACCGATTACGTCACCAAGTGGGTGGAGGCTAAGGCATTATATGCTGCCACATAGAAAGCAGTTGTATAATCTTTGTTCGAGGACATATTCACAAGATTTGGGGTAGTGCGCGAGATTGTCACCGATCAAGGTATGAAATTTACTTCAAATTTGGTCAAGGCACTCACTCAAAATTACTGGATTAAACACCGTAAATCTACTCCTTACCACCCCCAAGCTAATAGGCAAGTTGAGTCCACGAACAAATTCCTAAAAACCATCCTCACAAAAACGATTCGACTGCACCATAAGGACTAGGTGGACAAGTTATTAGAAGCGTTGTGGGCTTATAGGATTACTTGGAGGAATGTGACAGGGAAAAACCCATACGAGCTCGTCTATGGAAAATAGGTACTCTTACCCATTGAATTTCAAGTAAAGACATTTAGAACCACCACACAATTGGGCATGAGCTTGACTAAAGCCCAAGAGCAGAGACTGATGCAGCTGAATGATCTAGATGAGATCAGACAGGATGCCTATCACATAACCTCATTGGTACAGGACCAAAGAGCTCGGTGGCACGAAAATTTCATCAAGAAGAAATTCTTCCATCTAGGTCACTGGGCATTGCTCTATGACAGTAAGTTCAAGCATTTTAAAGGTAAGTTTTCTACTAGATGGTTGGGCCCATATGAAGTAGCAGAAGTTTTCGATAACGACTCATTCTGTATTAAGACCATTGATGATGAGAAAAATTCTTTTGTGGTGAATGGCCATTGGCTAAAAGTTTATCACAAACCACTTTCACATAATTTGTTTTTACAGGAAGTTCAAAAGGATCTAGGATTAGAGCTGGTTCATGAAAATGAGGAGCCTCTTTTTGGTTCGGTCAATTGATTCTTTTTTAATATATATATATTAACGAGTGGGTTGTTACTTTCTCATATCTACAGGAAGTTCTCCCTACAACCCATGTAGAATAATGGAGGAATTCGTCAGGAGTAAATTTATTCCTTTATCCAGGCCTGGAAGATTATTTATGGAAAAGGAGCATGTTCCAGTCTTCTTTAGATGTCTTTAGACTCTCAAAAAGTGAAGCTCTCGAGAATTAACTGATCCAGGCTCGTAAAAATTTATGGACCAGTGGCTGTATAGGGATTCCTTGGGCATAGAATTGTTCTTTTTCACGCCCAAGGGAATAATTACGAAAATGAAACTCTCTTGAGTCTTATACGGGAAAATCAGACTCTATAAACATTAATGCCCCAAGAAAATACTACCTTTGGCTTGATAAAACAATAAGGTGGTGGTAGCCTAGGGATCCAGTGGGCATTGAATTATTCTTTTCTGGACCCACTGGAATAACTACGAAAAAGAAGCCCCCTGGAGCCTTCTTTCAGGACATTTCAAGCTCCCTAAACAAAAATTCCCCAGGCAGTTATCATCTCAGGCTTGGTTAAAATCCATGAGATGGTGGACAGGCTCCAGTGCCACCTCACAAAAACTGAGTGTCACTTTGTCATAGAAATTGGAGACTCTATATTCTGTTCTTCACAATAACCAGCTCGATGCTTGAGTTACTCTAAATTTTTAATATTTGTACCTAGACATTTAATACTGGACCGAAATTTTCTTCTGTCAATCTGTTGTCTAGAGACTTCAGTATGGTCATGAATAATCTATGGTATCAATGAACTGTGCAAAGCTCTATTCTTAACAGCAGTATGCCATTTTCATCTAACCATAGGTGAATGAATTCCACCAATTCTCCATCATGAATCAGTTAAGCACGATGCTGGAATTTATGAGGTAAAATGGTGCGGTAATCACATTCTTTAATATATGACCATTCTCATGATCCGATTACTGGATAATGTCTCCACCGTAAGTCATGATCACCTCTTTATCCCTCTCCATGCTAAGCGATGCAACGTCTCTGTGTAGGATAAGGTAGATTTTGATAAAGAGAGGAGACGCTGGAGTATGGGTTGGTTTCATAAGGAGGTGGACACCTGCAAATATACTTCCTGTGTGATTGCATGCCACAAGTTGTGCAGGGATGTTTTAATCCACATGGATCATGGGAATCGATAGACATGAGCCCACATTCACCCAATTCGCTCGAACTGTAGACTATCAATTATTGAAGGAGGCCATTGAACGAAGGGGATGGAAGGTTTTTCTTCAAAAATTCCAAGGATACAATGACACGGTGGCATTCGCATTTTCCCGAACTTTCGATGGAAAGAGAGCAAGGATTGGGAACCTATGTCTCTAAGTCACAGAAAAATAATTAAGTAGAGAAATTGGATTACCCATTGGGGGTGAGAAATTATTCAAAGGGGGGAAAGTAAGCATAACAAATTGCACGAAATTCTTAAAACAAGCATATCAGTCACTAAGTTGGCAGAAGAGAATGCTACCGAGTTGCATTCAAGATCAATGTCAATCACTGCTAACCATTATCCAATGCTTTCTAACTTGTGAAGGCAGGTATGCAATTATATTTCTATATCAGATCAAATTTTTAATGCATCTACTCGAGGATTGTTCTGTAGATATTCCCCATTTCTTGAAATTAAGTTTGCATAAGATAGCCAAGGGAGTTCAATATGAGAATCAAAAGTCAGGGACTGCATTGTATCATCAGAGCTTGATCAAGATCTTGGTTGTGTTTGAACTGATCAAGAGGAAAAATTCATGGGAGGGTGTTCTCATAGAGAATTTTCAAGGTGAGAAGACTCGGGTGAAATGGAGACAAAGATATGTAAGTCAATTTTTTTTAAATTAAAAATAAACACCCCTGTTGCACCCACTTCACCCATCCAATCTGTTGCATTTCCAACCGAAAATTCCATAAGGACCAATCCTTCCTTTAGTCATGAAGCTGGACCTTCAAAAAGGAAACCAGGAAAATGAAGAAGAGAGGCCTTATTCCCTACTACAGAGTTGCCTGAAATAACCTCCAAGTCCCCAGTTCAAAAAAGTTACAAGCCCAGGTCCAGAAAAATTTCAATTCATGACCATGAAACCTCAGCTCCCACTTTAGAAACTGTCACACCAGAGAGAAGAAGGACCAAGAGCATGGGTAAGTCTCCTCACACCACTGTTGATCCTCAGTACGTTTTTGTGGCCTCATCCCCTAATTATACCATTCCATCCTCCTGATATTTTCCAAAATTTTCTTCACTACGCCATCAATTTCAAATTCCATCTAACATTGCCCAAGATTTTCACACTTTCACTCCCACCCGACCTTCAGTAAGCCCAGAAAAAAAAGATCCTTCTCCAAAATAGAGTGTGGGCCATATGCCTAAAGGGAGGAATTCTCAACAGTTAGCATCTCCAACAAGGATGCCTATTTCTGACAATGAAGAAACTTTTAAGATCAGATTAGTCAAGCTTCAAAATAAAATTGCTAAATTAAGAGACAAGGCCCACAAATTTAAGACATTATTTCAGTATGTCAGTAAGAAAAATGATTAGTTGAGAGAGGAAAACCTTAGGTTGTATGCAAAGAATGATGAAATTAGAAGGAAGAATAGAAGGCTTCGAATATGGAAGACATCTAGCCCTCGGCCTGCAAAGAGGAAAAGTGCTAGAAGATTGGCTACACAGTTCACAAGATGCTCAACCTAATTTCGGAAAATTCTGGAGAAGTTGGCCCAAGCAACTGGTTTTTGACTAGACATTGATGGCTTGGATGCATGAGGAAATGCATAAGATTATGTGTGGGGGAGATGTTGAGCCCATATTTTGTCTTCTTTTCCTTACCTTCTTGGCCTCTTTTGGCCCAGTTTTGATACATATATACTTCCTTTCTCCTCTCTTTATCCCTAATGTGGCCAACCTTTCATCAATTATTGTTAAAGGTAAAAAGCAATACAAGTATAATTGTTTTACTATTCTATAGCTAGGTTAGGTATTTTAAGTAGAATGCTTATTGTTAACTTACTATTATGGGTAGAATGATGAATTTTCTACAGGACTTGTTTAGTTGGAACTTTGACTTGGAGGAAAGCTATGTTCCTTCAAACCATCCTTCAGTTGATAATCCAACATGCCTCAAGATACAAACTCCAGCTCAGCGTTGCAGAAGTCCGATGCTCCTTCTAGCACTTTGACAAATTCTAAGATCGATGAAGGTCCAGCTGGTCACTATCCATATAGCAAAGTTTAGTTGACAAGGATTAGGCACCTCCTTCCTATAGCAGCATGTGGTTTTTATAAGAAACTGATATTTTAAATTTAGGATAGTTAGTGTTGATTTCATGGATTACCATAATCCATGGTTTTCAACGTCCTGCTCTGTAATATAATTGATACTAATTATGTAAGTAATGATGCTTATAAAGGAAAAAACATATGGTTTGATTATGGTGGTGGTTAATATATTTTTCGTTTCAGCTATCAGTACAAAGATTGTGATTTCCTGTTCTGTTAAAAAAGCCGAATTGTAGCTATTATGATTGTTCTTGATTCATTGTGGAGTGTTGTGGATTTGATGAAACTCTGAGATAAGTTGTTGTAGGCATAGTTAGGTCTGTAATCCTAAGCTTTCCCCAGTGTGGCAACGGACCACCACAACCGGATCAGCTCCTGTAGACGTAGCTAGAGGTAATTCGTAAGTGCAGTTTGATCCAATTCTTGTTACCTAATTATTTGTTTTTGAAAATCGATTTTGTTTCTTGGTATTTGATTTATGTTGTTGTAGAAGAGGTAATTTCACACATCAAGGCTTAGTTTGAGAGTGTCATAGTAACATCTCTATGATTGTGGCTATAAGTGTGCTTGTTTCCTTTCTGCAAGGACTGCTTTCCATTTTAAACTCCATACGCATCATTCTTAATTGAAATTTTGTTTAAGAAACAGAGTTAGCATATACTCTTTCACACTTCTGAGTAAACGAGCTTATCAAATGCGTTCCTGTGTAAATGGAAAAAGCATGGATATATGCATTCAATTAAATCTTTTGCACAGTTAAGTAGATAGGATTAGAGTACGTGTAGAACGGTTGGATCGATTTCAGTAGGAGAACCGAGCTTGGATTCATAGCATATTTAATGGAAATTAGTTCTATGTGTTAATTGAATTAATCCTCATTCAGTTAAATTCCTGTAGCTTGGATTAGTTGATCAGTGGTTGTCATTGATGTCAACCCAAGCAGCACTAGGGGCTAACCCAATATTGCATGGGAATTTTTACCTACCAAATTAATATATTCAAGGTCAATAATTCTTTTGATGGTTTCTACTTGTCGAGTTGTTGGGGTTGGGGCATGGGTCATTGAAAAGTCATAATTAATATTTTTTAAGCTCCTAAAATCCTTCCCATGTTCACTTGTTGAAGCCCCTCTCAACTTAAGCATTTATATAAATTTTGATCCTCATTTCCTCCTTATGCAAGGGATTCAGCCATCTAAAGCAGATCATCATGGAATTTTCGCTCTAAATTTTTTTCTAAGAAGGTTCAGAAGATGAAAATTTTATGAGGCGAAGCCAAAATCCTAAGGAAGCTACTATACAGATTTCAGATCAAGGTGCATAACATTTTTGGAGATATGATCTGTGGAAGTTAGGGTTTTTGCAGGCTCCTGAAATTCATCTCAAAGAAGTAACCTTGGTAAAATCATCATAACTCTCTCTCTGAGCATCAGATTGGAATTACATATACAAATTTAGATAGTGCATAGTCTATAGTTTTCTCTCGATCAATTTTAGAGTCAAATGAAAAAACAGTGACACGTGGCACGCCGTACAAGTGCGCTTTACTGAAATAGTCCATAATTAGGGCATTGTGAGAAATTGGGTGTAACTCTCTCTTGAAGAATCAGAATTGGGTCAGACCTGTGGCATTGGAAATATAACTCAAAGGAATACTACAGGACTGAAAATCATATATTGAGGATCTGGAATAACAATGACACACCAGATTCAATATCGAGCTCCTAGAAGGAAAGAAAAAGCTAGATCATGTGCTGTCAAGGGTTGCAAAGGACCAGAATTTCTATGGAAGAAAAGAAAAGCAAGGTGCAACAGATGGTAGCATGACAAAAGTAGCAACCAAGGTGCATAACAACAGCAAGAAGTTCATCATATGAAGTCTTCAAGTGGGCAACACTGCATACAATCATTGTAAATGTATCTTTGTACTAAGCCATTGTAAATAAATTATTGTAAAAATTGTACTAGTGTCTATCTACCAAGGTTTGAAGAGGAAGTGTTGGGAGGTCTAGGATCATCATTAGGTGGTTGTGTCAAAGTTGGGGTTATGGTCTAGTATATCTTCTTCTTCTACATCACTCTATATCATTGTAAAGTGGACCATTTTCCCTGGTACGAGAGTCCATTCTTCTTTATTCTTCTATGTGTGGTGGTGTCCTAGGTGAGTTGCAGCCAATGGTAGGGCATCCATTTAGTTGACTACCGAAGAAATATCGGCATTGGAGCATCCATCCGTGCTGGGAGTTGGAGAAGAATTGGTTTTCTAGATTCTAGGAAGTTGGAGCTTTATTTTCAATTGGAGTTGAATATTAAATAATTATTAGAAAAGCATTCAGTGGTTTTTGTCCCGGAGTGGGTTTCCACCTTAAAAAATGTGTGCATTTGTGTTCCTCTTGTTTTCTGCTATCATTTTACAAACACTGATAATAATTGAACATTAAATAATACTCTAATTGAAAGGAATACTGATTCACCCCCCCCCCCCCCCCTCTCAGTATTTCCAGCAATTGGTATCAGAGCTTGGTTCCTTTAATAGTAGTTTAACAGCTGGAAGGAGGTCATGGAGCATACAAAGAATGGTGTACCTCTATTCAATGAAAATGATTATGCACTCTAGAAAGGAAGAATGGAGGTCTATCTCTTGGCGCAAGGTTACGAAGTATGGGACACTACTTATTTACATCAACTATGGATGAACAAGGTAAGAAGAATTTGGTAAATGATGCAAAAGAAAAGAATATTATGATCAATGGAATTATTGAATCTACTTATCATAAGGTGTTGGGTTTTAAAACTGCCAAAAATGTATGGGACAAGCTTGATAATATATATAAAGGTGACTCAAATGTCAAAGAAGGAAAGCTTCAAATCTATAGAGAAAAAATTGAGCAACTCAGAATGAAAGAATATTGCAACATTGCTGCATACTTCCAATACGTTGATGAAATAACCAATACTCTGGAAGGATTGGGAGAGCCAGTTGACGAGAATACTATTATACGGAAGATTCTTAGAACGTTACTAGGGAGGATCAACCCAAAGGTATCGGTCTTAGAATACAGTGCAAATCTGGAAAAAATCAGCAAAGAGGAATTACATGGAGTTCTCATAGAATATGAAATGAGACTTGATGAAGAAGAGGGTACTTCGCATCTAGAAACTGCGTTCGTTGCATCTAAGAAAACCAATAAGGATAAACAACCTTCAATTGAAAAGACATGCACCTGCAAGTGTGAAGAAAAGGGAGATGATGAAGAAGGTCTTTCAGACGAAGAATATGCTTACTTCATGAGAAAACTAAAAACTGGTAAGGGACAATTCAAAGGTAAACTTCCATTGATATGTTTCAGCTGTAATGAGGTTTGGCATTTTGCAGCAAAATGTCCAAACATAAGTAATGTCAACTCAAAAGGAAAGAAAGGCTTTAAGAAATTCAACAAGCAAGGATCCAAAAGGAACTTTCTCTCTAAAGAAGATAGCTCATCATCTGATGAAGACAATGATAGTGAAAAAGAAGCCAATGATAGAGTATTTTTTATGGCCAAGCACAATAAAAAAGAGGTATCAAACAACGAAGAAGAAGGATGGACCATAGAATAATTTTATGAGGAAGAAATCAAGCTTATAAAATATCTCAAGGCGGAGAAGATCCATTCCAAAACTCTTGAAGAACAAGTTCAAGGTCTCAAATTGAAGTTGAAGAACACAAATGCATTGAAGAGTCACTTCAAAAGAAGTTGGAAGAAAGCAACCAAGAAAGGGAAGAATTAGAAGCAGAAGTAGTCTTGCTGCATGAGGAAGTTAAGAAAGTAAAAAATATCCAAAATTATGCCAACAGATCAAGGTCATTGGAAGAAATCATCAACAATCAATGATCTTACAGCGACAAACCTGGCATTGGTTACAAAGAAGAAGAAGCAGGACCTTCTACAACAAAATACAATGAAACTATGAGATCTGACATGCATGTAGACATCATTGGACAAGATTCGCAAGAACAACCCTGGAAGACAATTCCTCGACGAAAATTTACATCCAGGTACCAACATATTTTTTATGGCTACTGTTATTCATGTGGAAAATTTGGTCATAAAGCTATAGAATGTCACACATGCCCTAGGAATGAATACAATTCCAGGATATCTGTCAAATATGAACCTCCCAGGGCTCAACGAAACATCAATAGATTTGAACATTTAAGAAATAATATTGAATGTTACAAATGTCGAAACTTTGGACACATAGCCAGAGACTGCAGACTTGAAAATCCTCCAAAAGAATCTTCGAAGCCATAGAACGAATGAACATGGAAGAAGAAGAAGAATGATAATTGTGCTCTCGCTTTCAAGGCTCAAAAGAACAAAGATGTGTGCTATGTTGATAGCGGTTGCTCAACGCATATGACTGGAGATAGAAATAAATTTGTATCTCTGAAAGAGAAGAAGGACGGAACCGTGTCCTTTGGAAATGATGGATCTTCAAATGTTATAGGATCAGGTACTTTCACTCTCAGAAGCAAAGATGCTCCAGTTAAGAATGTTCTATTGGTTGAAAACATGAATCACAATCTGCTCAGTGTTAGACAAATGTGTGATCAAGGACACACAATACTATTCAACTCCATGAAATGTGAAATCAGGAAAGGCGTGTATGGTGAAATTGTGGCTACAGCAAGTCGAGCTCCAAACGACATATATGTTCTAGATGAAGCAACCAAAGCATGTCTAATAGCTAAAGAGGATGATACAATAATTGGTAGCAATGATGATCAACTAAGTAAGAAGTTTTCTACAAAGGTGCAAAGTGATTTCGAGATGTCTTTACTTGGTGAGCTGACATACTTCTTAGGGCTTCAAATATCTCAGCAAGAGAAAGGAATATTTATATGTCAAGCCAAGTACATCAAGGAAATTATCAAGAAATTTAAAATGGAAGATTGCAAACCCATCCTTACTCCAATGGTAACAAGTTGCAATTTGAGCATAGACGACTCATCTAAGGATGTGGATCAAAAGTTGTATAGATCTATGATTAGTATTATTCTATATGTAATAGCCTCCCGAACAGATGTTATGCAAGCAGTTGGACAAGTAGAAAGATTCCAAGCAACACTAAGAGAATCACATATTAAATATTCACCAGCATTGGAATATCTTCGCCAGAAGCTTGGGATTCTCCCAAGTTCTCATTAGATTTTCCTTTTTCAGAATATAAAGGGGGAGTGGAAGTAGATTACAGGTCTGCAGGACAGTTGTGTGTCAGGGGGAGTGGAAGTGTGTGCAGGTCCACAGGATGGCTGTGTTTTAGGGGTAGTTACCCTTTGCCATTGATGCCAAAGGGGGAGAGAATGTTGTCGGAAGAGGTGTCATGATCGTAGGGGGAGTACTTGTGTTTCCATCAATGCCAAAAAGGGAGATTTTTGATCAGCGGCTGTCATTGATGTCAACCCAAGCAGCACCAGGGGCTAACCCAATATTTCATGTGAATTTTGACCTACCAAAATAATATATTCTGGTTCAATAATTATTTTGATTGTTTCAACTTGTCGAGATGTTTCCGTTGATATATGCGACGCCATGTAATTCTTCACGGTTTGAGAGATATTCATGTTTAAAGTTTGTACCCCTAGTTAGTGGGATAAAACCCCATGGGGTTGGGGCATGGGTCATTGAAAATTCATAATTAATATTTTTTAAGCTCCTTAAATCCCTCCCACGTTCACTTTTTGAAGCCCCTCTCAACTTAAGCATTTATATAAATTGTGATCCTCATTTCCTCCTTATGCAAGGGATTCGGCCATTTGAAACAGGTCATCGTGGCATTATCACTATAAAAAAATTTTTACGAAGGTTCAGAAGCTGAAATTTTTATGAGGAAAATCTGACATCTTGAGGAAGCTACTGTAAGAATTACAGATCAAGGTGCGCAATATTTTTGGAGATATGATCTGTCGAATTTAGGGTTTTTTCAGGCTCCTTAAATTCATATCAAAGAAGTGACCATGGTAAAATCGTCATAACTCTCTCTCTGAGTATCAGATCAAAATTTTGTAAAAAGCGAAAGATATTTCATAGTATGTAGTTTTCTCTCTGTCAATTTTAGAGCCAAATGAATAAAAAATGACACATGGCATGTTGTACAAGTGCGCTCTGCTGAAACAGTCCATAATTAGGGCATTGTGAGAAATTGGGTATAAATCTCTCTTGAAGAATCCAAATTGGGTCAGACCCATGGCATTGGAAAGATGACTCAAAGTAATACTACAAGACCTAAAATTAGATATTGAGGATATGAAATAACATAAATACACCAAATTCAATATCGAGCTCCTAGAAGGAAAGAAAAAGCTAGATCATGTGTTGTCAAGGGTTGCAAAGGACCAGAATTTCTATGGCAGAAAAGCAAAGCAAGGTGCAGCAGAGGGTAGCATGACAAGAGTAGCAAGCAAGGTGCATAACAGCAGCAAGAAGTTCATCATATGAAGTCTTCAAGTGGGCAGCACTGCATACAATCATTGTAAAGGTATCTTTGTACTCAGTCATTGTAAATACATTATTGTAAAAATTGTACTAGTGTCTGTCTGCCAAGGGTTGAAGAGGAAGTGTATGGAGGTCTAGGATCATCATTAGGTGGTTTTGTCAAATTTGGGGTTATGGTATAGTATATCTTCTTCTTCTACATCATTCTATATCATTTTAAAGTGGACCATTTTCCCTCGTACGAGAGTCGATTCTTCTTTTATTCTTCTATAGGGTGGTAGGGTGGTGCTAGGGTGAGTTTTAGCTCATTGGGTGTTGGGCCATCCATTCAATTGACTACTGAATAATCTTGAGCGTTGCATCATCCATCCAGTGGGAGCTGGAGAAGAATGCTTTTCTAGATTCTAGGAAGTTGGAGCTTTATTTTCAATTGGAGTTGAATATTAAATAATTATTAGAAAATCATTAGGTGGTTTTTGTCCCGGAGTGGTTTCCAGCTTAAAAACTGTGTGCATTTGTGTTCCTATTGTTTGCTACTATCATTGTACCAACATTGATAATAATTGAATATTAACTAATGCTTTAATTGAAAGGAATATTGATTCACCCCCCCCCCCCCCCCTCCTCTCAGTATCTCCAACAGGATTGGTAAGTAAACATAGTTAAGATGCTCGTAGCAGTATGTATGTCATTTTTAGATTGAACAATTCTATTTGAATTCCATGCGTTTGGTTTGAAGAAGTAGATTTTTGTTTGAATTGGAGTCTGTGGCTTGGGATTTGTTATTTTCTTAAGGTATAATAGGAGTGTGACGTTTTGTTCATTGAAGAGTAAAATTTATAGGTTCTTTTGGGGTCTTAGCCAGCACATTACTAGAAGACCCGTGTGTTGAATAGGTAGGAGAAATAGATTTAGAGTGAACATACAAGTTGTATGCAAATCAGAATATTGAATGATTCATAGAATAGTTCTGAGTGGGTTTTCTTCACTCCTCTGGTGTGATTAAGTAAAGGCTTACAGCCTTGCTCTGTTTTTCATAGAATTAGGGTTTGGTATTAGAGGTAATTTACAAATATCATTGTAGCCTTTCAATTATAAAAAGTAGGGTTGATTTGGAAATATTTTTTTGAGTCAGTGCATATTCCCTTAAGAATGGAACGATCATGGCAAGATCTTAACTAGCGTTTCCTTTCTGGATTGTTTCTTGAAATCACACATTAGGGTTTGTAGTTGGTTCAAATTTCACAATTCCAATCCATAAGAATAGAAGTGATGAAGTGATTTAAACTTTTGCAACTTGGTTCGAAAGTAATTATTCATTGAAGATTGGGAAACATTTTCTTGCAATTTTCAGAGGATGATTAGATGACTGCGAGTAGTGATTTACCTGAGCTTGTTAACTTCTAATTTTGAGATTGAATCCATTTCTACTCCTATGTCTTAGTGCAGTGTGTGTTGATTGAATTGGTAGTGTTATCTTATTGCATAAATCAAAGTATATATTGTTGTAGATTTTTGAATAACTTTGCAAAAGTGTAGTTGGTAATTTCATGAAAGACAACTGTAATTCAAAGCTAATCTCTAGAGTACAGTTGTGCTTTTTGATAACTTAATTTTATTTCAGTTTGGTTTGAAAAGTAGAAGTTGGGTTGGGAGATTAAAACTGTCAGGAAGTGGGTAATACATATATATAGATAGGTTGGGTAGGTATGAAAGATCAATGGCTATCATGACTGAAATGTGTGTGTAAAATCAATATTCAAACCAGTGTGACAACGCACCCTTTTGCTTGACACCAATATAGTGAAATTGGTACGAAGTGTTTCTCATTATAATTTAATGAGGCACACCATTAGAAATTGTAAGTTCATTGTGTGAGTGTGGAATCAATTTATAGGTCTGTTGAGATTAGGTAATTCCTTTTACGTGTGATATCCAAAGATTATTACTAGGTTTTTGATATTTTCTAAAAACAGTGAGTTGTTGAATCAAAGTTATTGTCAGTTTGGTAATGGTTTTGATTTCAGATTTAATTTTGAGATGAACTGAATAAGGGTTTTAGTCTTCAACCAATTTTTTTTTATTGCTCCTATTTTAATGATGAGATGAATTGATTTATTTTCTGCAGTTGTGTGTTTATAGATATTTGTGTATCTTAATTCTTAAATTACATATCATAAGGAATCATACAAACTTCGACTACAAAAGCTGAATATTGAAAGCACAATACAACTTATGTTTATGAGCCTGGATTGATATACAAATATTCATGAATTAACTCAACAATTATTTCACACAACATTTTTCTACACCATGAAGAGAGAAATATCTTAGATCTGAAATGTTGAGGACATACAAGAACCCATCCCATTGAGGGGGACTAGTAACATCTTTCTATGTTCCCTTCCCAAGTGTCATAAATATAAAAATTCTTTAAAAATATTCTTGTCTCGTCTATTGGATGCATGGAGCAACTCTTGCTTTTATTTACTACTTAATGTCTTTAACTGAATAGATCTGGATTGTGTAGCATTTGTCTTGGTAAAATAACTACAGATCTAAAGAAATTGGAAGCCATATTTGATGTTAGGGCTATTTTTTATGCACAACTAAAGTGAGTTTTTTTCGTAGGCTTGAAATTAGAATTCAAACAAACAACTGGCGACTCCACAAGTCTTTATAATTATGACCACTATCGTTTTTTTGATCCCTGCATGACCAGCTTCTTCAAACCCTAGGGTTTTTCTTCAGCTTCTTTTTTTTCTTTTCTTGATGTTGTTTTTAACGTCTAAAACCCTAAAACAGTAAAAATTATAAATTCTATGTGTTTATGGGCCTATTGCACAGGTGACAGGCATTAGTCGCAGCTAAGACGACACTTTTTTTGAAACCTACTCCCGAGAGTGTTGGAAATGCAGGTCGCACTTTTTGGCCCAAACCTGCAACCTCAAACCTACGACCTCTGCTGAAAACATGTCAAAAACAATGACCTGTAATTTTTGCAGGAAATTTTTGTGGTTTTTTGGGTTTTTCTCGGCTACAAACCAAGGTTGTCTGACCTTTGTCTCCGCCATTTTTGGACTTGTACTTTCTCTGATTTACTCCTCAATGTAGGAACCTAACCTTCTATGGCTTCAGTACACTTCCACCTTTCTAATAGGAGTTTAGCTGAAGCGGGTTGTCTGAGATTTCAGTGTGTTCAACTATTTTTTAGATCTGATCCTGTACCATCATATCCATTTCAAATTAGTTATTCATCCATACAAAACACCTCTTTTCAGTTTTTCTTGGTCCTCCTCTAGGTTCCCCTCTGTTTCCCTTCAGGTTGTAGCCTTTCACCACCTCATTTGCAGCACTTTTCCCTCTGGTTTTTTGTTGTTTTCTGCACCTATTTCCATTACATCTAACTTATAGATCCCTGTCCCTCCTAACATTAGATCCATTGGCCATTTTTTTTGTGTTTGACTAGATTTTTCCCACCCATAAACTACTTGTGGGGAAGCCTGCCTCCTTGGGTTTAGATTGATGCATCTTTAGTTGTTTATTTTCTATTATATTTGGTTTACATTACTGTTATTTGACAGTTATACAACACATTTTTTCTTTTTCTCTACACACATATGGGTTTAAAAAATTAAAATTAACACACTTAACACACACACCCTAAGTGAAGAGCACCTAGTTTACACCCCAATGCCAAGACTATAACATTGTAATCATTTGATCCTACACCTCTTTGGTCTTGTTTTGACATTGTAATCATTTCATCCTACACCTCCTTGCCCTTGTTGGTCTCTCTTCATTTTTTCATTTGTGTCTGTTATTCCATCATTGTGCCCCCAAGGTGTCTATCTCGGAGACTTTCTAGCCTTCATCCTAAATTTACGTTAGGAAGACTTACTCCTCCGCATAGGATTCGAGTTAGTCCTCCACCGAGTCCCTATTCTGACTCTGCTTCTGGTTCATCGGGTCCCCCTTCTGGTTCTATCCCCAGCTCTCCTCTTGTCACCTTTAGCATGTCTAGTTTAGGACCTAACGTTGCTGGTAGCCCCGGCCCTAATGCTGGGAAACTACTAGTGGGACCGCAAGAGGAAATATCCCGGCTGCTCCCTTGCTCCCTTATATGGCCGGCCACAGTCTTCCTGACTTTAACCAGTTGATTAATGACTCCATAAACCATGATCCTGGTTGGCCTGCTATGCCAACCAAGCTCCCTTCCGACATCCCCAAGTTTGAAGGTCTTGCTAGAGAAGATCCTACAAACCATGTCTGATCTTTCCACATGTGGTGTTCGTCTAACTCCATCACCAATGACTCTGTCCGTCTTCGGTTGTTCCAGTGTAAGCTTACAGGAGAAGCTTATAAGTGGTATGTTTACCAGGCCTCCATCTCTCATACTACCTTTGTGACCCTTGACAGGGCTTTTCTATCTTACTTCCAGCTTCCCCTTCGTTATGACACTGGTATCGAACTTTTGACGTCTTTCCACCAATCGTCTGTGACCCACCTATCCGATCATGTCCGGGAATGGAGGAGAAGAAAGAGCCTATGTCAAGCCCCTACCTTCGGAGATCATGTCTACATGGACTAGTTTCTCAGATCCCTTTTACCTACTATTGGAAAATATGTTGCATATCATTTCCCTAAGACCAAAGACGCTGCCCTCCAGATTGCATTGAAATATGACCTGATCTACGCACAGTCTAATTATGTTTATACCATCTTACCTGATCTCCCTAGACCTGGTGGTGCCAATGCACCGGGGGCTTCCCATGCTGTCGATGGTATCGTTGGAGCCCTTTCTCATCTGTACACTCATCCTCCCATGGGTCATGATTTCCTTCAAGGAGGGGCCATATCCTCCAGCAATTTTCCCTCTCCTAGTAGCATGTATCCAGGATATGGCATGCCTCCTCCTTTTGCCCAACCTGTTTACCGCAATGTTACCCAACCTCATTATTATTTGTATCCGTAGCCTAGTGCTCCGACTCCTCCAGTATTACCACCTGAGCCTTCCTTGCCTTCTCAACCCCCACAACAACAGCCACCACCCTCGAGGGGAAAGTGTATGCATAGAAGGGCGCGACTAATCCTCATACTTCCAAAAATAAGAGGAAATGCAACCAAAACCAATATTCCCTAGGTAATCCAGGACCCAATCTCCAAGGGAATACACCTAACACTTCTAACTAGCAACATGGCACTCAGCCCAAGCAGGGCAAGTCTCTTCACAAGAACAAACCTTGTTCTTGTTGCGGTGTCTATGGTCACTATACCCATGAGTGTCCTCTTTTACCTCAGATGCGGTAGATGTGGGAAGCTCAAGCAACGACTCGTGGATAAAAAGCCTCCCCTTCGGTTCCTCCGCATGCTGCACCTATCCAGCCGGTTATGTTTACTAATCCTACCCCCCATCAGGGATTTGTGTCTACCCAACTCCCTGAAGGTCAGGCGGCCACTCAACCTCCTCCATATGGTACCTCTGACTACCAGATTCTCATGATGAACTCTGACCAACCCATTACCATTGACCTCAACCTTCAGACTCGGTCCCATCAGTACAACAAGCCTCCTGCTACATCTACCCCCAAGCTCGCTTCTTCAGGTCCCACAAAGCCTCTTTCGACAACCAATGGTCCTTTACTGATCCCTTAGCCTAAGGTATAGGTTCATACCAGGATCCCCAAGGGACCATTACGCCAAAACACTGCTTCTGGTAAAGTTTCCTATTCGTATAGTATAGTAGATGATTTGGCACAATCCCCTGCTGCCATCTCAATGTTGGAACTCCTCTAGTCGTGCGCTTCACAACGAAAAGCTCTACTAACTTCCATGGCTCTTGTGGATCCTTCAGGTGATCGTTTGACCATATTCTATGTTTAATGATCAGAACATCCCCCCCTTCCACCTTCTATCGCCTTCCAAATCCCCGTCAAGATCTAGAATTCCAATGTCTCCCATTGTATCATTGACGAGGGGGCATGCACCTATGTGATGCCGGCTTCGGTTTGGAAGAAACTTAGATCTCCAAAGTTTTCCCCTTCCACTATTACCATCCGAGCTTGGGATGGCCACTCTTCCCAGCCCATAGGCCTGTTCCACAATTTTCCTATTACTCTTGCGGGAAAAATTGTTTGTGTTGACGTAGAAGTCATTAATGCCCCCTTGTATTACAACATTATTTTGGGTCGTAGCTACACCTATGCTATGTCTATTATCCCATCTGTGGTTCATTGTAAGATGTGATTTCCTCACAATGAAAATATTGTCACCATCGACCAATTGGCATATTATGAACCGAAGTCTCAAACCACCCCTGAGTCCATCATCTCTTCAGTGGCCAATAAAAAAATAGTCGAACCATTAACTAATGTTTCACCTGGAGTCTAAAAATACTTCTCTTTTCTTGGTTCATTCCCTGGTCTCTATCCTGTTGTCTCTGATCCCATCTCTTTCAACATTTTCATAATGCAATCGTCCTAGTTCGACCTCAAGTGGACTAGGTCAACTAGTCAGCAGCCTCGCCATCCGCAACCTTCTCCTAGCACCTCGACTCAGCCTTCAGGACCCCCTCCTCAATTCCCCTCATCTTCAGCTAGTATCCATGAGCCTATCTACCCTCCCGGCATGGTTCCTCCTGGCCTTAACCATCTCAGAGCTGTCCCACATAGCCATTACCCCTCCGGTTAGATACCGTTTTAAGCTCCACCTCTTGTAGTATTTTCAGTAACTGTTATGGCTACCTTATCCCTACCTAACATGACCCTAAGGATCCCTGTCTAGAACATTGATCCCCCAGCCACTATCCCATCTCGTCAGCCCAAACCTTATCTTTCTTTGACCCTAGTTCAACTGGTCCCCATGACCCCTACCTTTGCTTCCGTGCCTCAGCCACCTCAACAGGAACCTATTCCTATTGTGACAGCTTCGGGAGAGAGGGGAAAATCTCACAAGAAGGCACCTAAATACAAGGTCACCCAGACAAACCCTTCTCCTCCTCAGGCTCCAAAGCATACCCCCCCCGTGTGCTTTGTGTGATGTTGTCGTTCATGCCACCCATCATTGTCCTGAATTGCCTCGCCTCAAGCCCATGGTCAACGAAGTGTTTCCAGAGTCTGATATCCCAGAAGTACATGTCATCTTCCCTGATTCAGCCAAGAAACTCAAGAATTTTCACAGAAATAATCCTTGTGCTTTGTGTTATTTCCAGGGCCACTATACTCACCTCGAAGACTATCGCACCTCTTTGGAAGTGGTCTACCAATTCGAGGCCCAGCGCAACGAGTCCACCTCTTCATTATTTCCACATTTTTCTTTAGTAGAACCAGAGGACACGAATGCTCCAATTGACATTCCCCCTCCTGATGTCGAGATGAAGAAGCCTTCTGCCACCATTTTCTACCTATCATCGTCTATGAGACCCACGGTGGAAGACCCCTCTGGGACTTCCCTTTCTATTTCACTTGACCTCCCTTCAACGATCACCGTGGGCCCAACATCAGTGGATCCCTTATCTGCTTGTTCTTCTGTCACCCCCCGTGATGATGCACATGTGAGCCTCTCTTCTAATGATGATGAGTTAGGTAGCTTCGCCGCGTCAGATGGTCTTTCTTCCACCAGTCACCCCATATTCTATTACGATGATGAAATTATGGAAGAAATCACCAACCTTGACTTTATCTATCCCCCTTACATCTAACCCATGCATTTGAACCACATACACCTTGTGGCCATTATATTGACACAAAATGTTCCGGTAAGGGGGCACCCACATTTGAGAGTCTTGGAGAAGCAATTCTCCACAACTCTCCTAGTGAATCTGGAAGTGTCGACTCTAGTACCATCATTCTTCCCCATTGAGAAGAACCTCTAGAGTCCCATATCACTTCATATCACTCTAGGGATGATCTCCCTTATCATTCCTTCCTCTTACATCAACAACCTAGTCCCCTAGACATTGTTGTTCAAAAACCTCTGGGTTTTCTAGGAGAGCACCAGTTCATTATCTCCAAATCCACTCTTTGGGATACTGACACCATGTATGCCAACCCAGAAACTTAGTCCATTTGCTTCATATATGCAGTACCAAAAGATATTGGTAATCCTCCATTCCCTTTCTTGAACTGCATTACCATAACGAAAACAAATGGCGCACCACATCATAAAAATGTGTTTATATTCCCCTTTTCTAAATACATTTTGGCATGATTATAACATGCTTGGGGGCACCTATGCCCCTCAACCATAAAAATCCCAACTCTCAGCCCAAAAAAAAACAGAAAATCCTTTCTTTTATAGGTCGCACTTTTCAAGTCATTTACTCAGACAGGTTGCAGTTTTTTTCCTAGTACCTGCTACCCAGGTCATAGACCAGACCCCAAAAAGTGCGGCCTATCCTATTCATGAGCTCTGGGTGCCTAAACTGAAAATTTTGATCCCCTTAACTGAAAGAGTATGGTTAGGCCTTTTACCTGCAACTGATGGATCTCGATTCCATCTGTCGATTTGTCCACTATGATCACTGCAAGATTTAGGGCCTTTTCTCTTCTCTACATTCACCATGGCTACACTTGCAAATGAATCAAATTGGAAGGAAAATTCCTTATTAAAAGAGAAACCCAAGATTTTTCTTTCGCCAGCTACGACCAAACCATAGCTCGATTTGACAAACCGTCAACACCATTGGAAAGCTCTCACCGAGCTCTCAAGTGGGTATCCTTTAGTTTTTTGTGATTTGATACTTTACCTGCACACATTTTTTCCAAGAAGGGTCACTTCACCACTCCTCAAAATCGAATTTCTTCATTTTCAACACTTGTACTTGGGGCACCACTCTGCCTTCATAATTGTCCATGCTTGTGTCAATTTTCGTCGTGAGTAACCATCTTGTACTCATGTTTTTATGGTCCCCACTGGGCCTATTTTGTGTGGCAGCATTATCGAGTTGCCCTTGTTTAGATCATTCGAGTTTAGTCATCATCCCATTCATGGAGTCTATCCCGAGTCACTTTGTATCCCGTTATAGTCCTCCATCCTTCATTCCCTTGTCGCACATTGTGGCATTCAGTCATACTATCCCCTATCCTCTTCGATATTGTGTTAGTTGCTGCCAGGTCATCCATGCCCTTCATGCTCTAACAAGGGAAATCGTTAGCCTACTCCTCAGTACCCCCATTCCATCATCATCCCTAGTGTCAGTCTATCAGTCACTCTACTATTATCTCTCATGCCTTAGTTGAGGATTCCTTATTACCTCACCTATGGTGGACCTCCTTCTGTCAACATCGGCTTATTCATTCGAGAAGACAGTTCTAGGGGGTAGTGTACCTTGGTTCTAGCTTCCACTCTTTTTTTGTGCCTCAAATCAAGAAAAGGGACTCTTTATTGCCCTTTTACTTGATTTTTTCTCAGCTCCAGCACCTTACAACATGATCAAGATCCATATACTTGATGTTGCAGTGATGCAGTAGATTGTACCGGTGATTCCCAGGTGTGTGTGAGATGTTTTAGACCTCAAGAGGGGGTGGCCCTTCAGGTAGACCGCCACATGCCCAGATGACCTCTCTATTACACCCTTCGATGCAACTCCATAGATTTGATGGTTTCAGCCTCAGCCGCTTGCAATGCCTTTTAGTTTGCATGTTCATTCAAATTTTTAGAGCCCTCTCCTATTTTATAGGGCCTTTTTGGTTGTACTTATATCTCATGTACTCAAATATTATTGTATAAGTCCTAGCTGTTATCCCAGGCACCATATGTATGTGGGATCCATTATCATGTTTTTATCTGGCCTATGTTTATGCCAACATGTACTATATAGTTCAGTCCCTTATTTATTGGACGCATTATTCTTTGTACTTTGTTATCACGACGGGCATAGGTATGCCTCCCCAACCTCTTGTAGAACAGGTACTCACTCATAAAAGAGACTAGCACTTTACTCTACCTTATACTTCTCTCTCTCTTACTCCCCCTTTGGTGTCTAGTTATTGAGTTCTTACAATGTACCTCGGTCATACGATTAGCCCCAAACGCTCACACGCTGGGGGACAATTTGTTACACCAATTTTTGGTCATCTAACCTGTTTATATTAGATGGACCAAAGTACACCATGTAAGAGTAATTTGACCCTAAGTAAAATTTCTTTCACTATGAAAAATAACTTAGTAATCCATAATTTATTAAGTTGTTTATGGTCTAAATAGGAAACCCCATAAGGAAATAATGAATAAATCCATATTTGTTTGATTTTTCTCAAGGGATAATTAATTAAAAAGCAGTTTAATTAACATTCCTGGTCATATTTAACCCACAACATGAAAATTAATTAGACAAATCACTATTTACCTTATTATTTTCTAGGAATAATTATTTAAACATTATTTAAATAATATTCCATGTTAAATCTGACTAGATCATTTATAAATAATTGAATAAATCACTATTTGTTTAATTATTTCTCAAACACACTCTTAAAATAATAACTAAATCATTTATTTATTTATTATTTAAAAATAAAGGGATTGGACCAAATTCATTTTTTTCCCCTCCAACAAATATAACAAAATATTCCATAAAAGTTAGATCTAGATTTGATAATGCACCAATATCTAGACTAAATCAATATTTTGTTATAAATAGAATATTTTTTCCATTCATTCACTACCCTTTTTTTCCTAAAGATCACTCTGGATCTATACTCTTGTTCTGACTTTGATCCTCCATCATTGTCATATTTTGCTACTATTTTTCTTGTGAGCTCCCTTTGAGTTCCATTTTTGTCTGGGTTTTCTACACCATCAAGAGAGAAAGGTATTAGATATAAAGTGATGAGGACATAAAAGAACCCATCCGATTGAGGGGGACTGGTAACATCTTTCTATGTTCCCTTCCCAGGTGTCATAAATACAAAAATTCTTTAAAAATATTCGTGTCTTGTCTATTGGATGCATGGAGTAACTCTTGCTTTTATTTACTGCTTAATGTATTTAACTGCAGTCTGGGTTTTGTAGCATTTTTATTGGTCAAATAACTACAGATCTAAATAAATTGGTAGCCATATTTGATGTTAGGGCTATTTGTTCTGCACAACTAAAGTGAGTTTTTTTCGTACACTTGCGATTATAATTCACACAAACAGTTAGCTTATAGATTTGGTCAATCTCCTCCTTAGTGTGCATTGGTTCAATATACCTTTGATATTCTACAGGATCAGGAGGAACGATGACCCTAAGTCCATTGCTCTCGAATTACATCCTACTTTTCTTCATATTGATAACACCATCCATGTCAATGGTAGAATACAATCCTACTAGTGCAGGATAGGGATCAGTATCATCTACAATATGTATAACCTCAAAGTCTTCCAACACCTTAACTACTTCTATATTGACCACAAATTTTGAAAATTTCCCAAAGGGAATGATCTTCTGCTGGTTAGCCATGTAAAATTGGATAGTGTACCATTCCAGCTTCGGTTCTCCCATGCGTTGTGAGGTTTGTTTAGGTAGAACATCAGCATCTAATCCCAAATCTAGAATGACTTGGTCCATTTCATAAGCATCGATGTGCACAGTCAGACGCATCTCTATACCCATTCTCTTCTTATCCTTATAGATTTTGTTGACTGTGCGTTGTTCTACCAGAGGTTTTTCTTTTTCTGCGCAATTATCTATCAATGCCTCCAAATTTTCAACAAACTTTTTGTTGCGCAACAACTTCATACAGGCTTGTAAAAATTTCTTAATCTCTTCTCCTTCTATGAATTCTTTCCTTCAATAAAAGTTTCTTTGGCGCGTTGAATATTGAGGCCTTCTTTGCTTTTAGGTGCTCTTCAGATCTAGACATCAGTGGCAGGTTGCTTCCCTTTATCTTCATTGGTAGCTACACCACTCCTTGTAAGTACATTCACACAAGGATCTTCCTCGCAAGTCTGTGCGCGAACCATTTGAAAATTCTGTGTAGGGGTGTTCTTTTCCTGCATTTTAGCAATCAAGACAGGAAATCTTCTATAACATGATCAAATTGTCTATAGTACCTTAAGGACTATCTTTCTCGATTCAAACAGCCGTGCACATAATGACCAGTATCACCACAGTTATAGAAAATCACTTGTCCTCTTCCTTGACCAGTTGATCCTCCTCCCCTGCCTATTCCTCTACCTTGGAATCATCCATGCCCAGAAGGGGATGTTGGTGATGTATGCTCAACCTAAATTCTATAGATCTCAGCTTTATCCAACATCATATCATAGGTCCGATAATGTTGATCATCATGCCCTACTGACGAACAAAACTTGCAAAATGGCTACTTTAAGTCAGGCTAATATTTTCCAATCCTTGGGAAAGAATCTGTGTCATGTAGTCCAGAAATCTGACATATATTACACCGTACAAGGCTCTTCAATGGACTAGGACCTCCAACATTCAGATAGTCATTGAAAACATGAAACTTATATTTATGATGCCCAGAAGCTTTGCATTTGATACACCATACCTCTGCACAGACCTCTTTGCCTTTCTCCTTGCACAAATTTTGAATTTCCAGATGCATAGCTTCGAGCTGACTCTAAATCTATTGAGTTCCCAGTGAAATAGGTGTTGGGGTAGCTTCTAGTTTCATTGCAAGTTCTACAGCCTCATCTTGCATAGAAATATTTTGTTGACCTAATGGTTGGTGCAAATGCGTGAGAAATATGGCAATGAACATTATTTATGCTTAGTATCATTAATCACAAATCCACCATCTCTCATGGTGCACTTCAATCTTTAATCAACCTCCCATACATACTCATAAGGTTCTTGATGGATATCCTTCATATCTGTCACTAGCTACGCGTATGACTTAGGTTTCTTAAACTGCTCTTTTAGGGCTTCTTTAATTTCATCCAGAGTAGCATTACGATTTGCTTGTGCATAATTAATGTACCAGTCTACAGTGCGATCTTGGAATGCATTAGCCAGCTACGCTTTTCTAATATCAATATTTTTCACTTGTTGAGGCTACCATACGGCCTCAGTTACAAACCAGAAGTGGTCAATGTACTCATTGCCAATGGCTATGAAATTGGGTAACTTCATCGATGCAAACAAATCTACTTCAGGAGGGGTGGAGGTGGAGGTGGGGATGGACAATGCGGTGGGGTAGGCGAATGGATGGAGTGGAGCTCAGAAGTGGAGTGGATGGAGTGGGAAATAGATTCAAGGGCTTCTAATATGACGAGCTTTCTTCTTGAGAGTCAGTTTCGGGTTCAGGTTCACTATCAGATCTAGGCTTCATGGGGATATAAAGGATTTTTTCAGAGTCTTCTCGGTAAATTCTTCCACTATGCGTAACTAAAATTCTTTGATTTATTCAAGCAGTATGTTCACACGGAAAACCCTGTTCACACACATCATTTTCAGTAAAAATTTCAATGAGCGCAAAATATTACCTCTAGGACCTTTGAAAAACCTCTTTTCTGCTTCAGAATATGACACAAATTGGTCAACAACAAATTTAGTCACAAATCTACCCAGAAGGCGATTGATCCAATGATCTACTGCACGAGTGATATTATTATCAAACTTCTCTACTTTCTGGATCAATTTAGGAGTCCACTCAGTGACTACGTCGTCTTTTGTGCAGTGATGGAACTCATCCAAGCACAACAACTACTCCTGTAGTTTGTGCGCAAAGGAAGATAAGCAAATTTCATACACTTCTAAATAAATATACTTCTCTACCCACTATTCATTAGAAAATTTAGTGATTTTATTCTCTTGGAGTGCAAATTCAAGGATCTTTCCATCCAACTAGTTTTGTAATTTGTTGCGTGATGGATGCCACAACATCAAATCTCCATGAAAATGATGATCCTAGTCCCGAAAATGGAACCATTTCTTGATTTGAGGGGTCCTCACCCAAGTTCAAAGTTTATGGATAAACCAAAAAGCCCTCCAACTACTGGCCCTTTCGGAAGTGATCTACTTGTGCAGACCAAAGTCTCACTTGAAGCAGTATGGGGGGGTGATGGAACCATGTTTTTGCACCCTGAGAGAAAATTTAACGAAGTGGTCCTCAAAAAATCCTAATTGAATTTATACAGATGTTCGCAATTGCTTATTACCGAAACATAGCGATATTATCACAGGAATAGTGTTCGCTTCAGTGAAGACAAAAGATCAGAACCAGATCTAGATCTTAATCAAAGTAAAACACTTAAAAATTTAACAATAACCATCCATAATCATATCAAATAACTTCGCGCAAATAGTAATCGGTAAACAGACAATGTGATCTGAATCAGAGCATAAACAATAAGAATAAACACATAACACAGAGAGTTCACCAAAATTGTTCCTTCAATTAATTCCTCAGATCTGTTAATACATTAGCTTTCCTTCAAAAACACTTACAAAACCCTTACAATCTGTTCTGCACACATAGCCAGGACTAGGTCTCTGTGCGCACAGCTAGCAAGAGCCTTTTACCCAACCCAAAACCCTTAGAGACGAATATGCTAGAATATCTTAGAGCACATGTATTACCTAACTTACTTCCCCTTCTTGACTTAGACAAACTCCATCTATTTGTAATACTCCTAGCGCGCTGATACTATGGTCTCAAACCATGGTTTGAGGCCCATAGTTTACATTTAAACTTATTTACATCCCAAAATTGAGGCTAAAATCCCTGCGCACATACAACCATACAAAAAATATCGTTGGAACTTGTGCCTCAAGGGACCCCGCTCCAACACTCTATATGAAAATTCTATTATTCTGGCGATCACAAATGCTTTTCAGTATTCACTCTTGATCTCACATTAATCTTTCATTATCCACCCGTAAATTAGCCATCTCAATTCGTAATGGTTGGACAGTCTCCAACAGCATGGAAATGGGATTCTGATGACCCCCTTCTAGTTGAACCCATACCTCTAGTTTGGCTCCTGAATTGGGTACATATCGAGAATCAAAAAATGGCCTTGTTGTTTTGGTGTTCATCATTCCTCTTCTCAGTATGCACTCTCATTATAATCACAAAATACATGTGTTTGTAAATGGATTTCCCATTAGGTCTCAAGGTTGTTACATTTGCTCTGATACCACTTATAACGTACACTAACCTAAAAAAATTTAAAAATTACCCACTAGTACTATAGTAAAACTGAAATATGAAGAGAAAAAGGGTAAGTTAAATTTTATCCTGTTTGGATAATCCGCTCATGGTTTTTTAAACAATCCTTAACCTTTGTTGTTGACTTAGGATATATAACAATTATTTGACGTTCCCCAAGCTATGCACGAAGGTACATTACTTTTGACCAATGAAGATTACTGACAGATATCCAAGGTATAAATTTGTATCACATATGGATTGGTTAACATGTTAATTGCATCATCCATGAACTCTCTATAATGTGGTGAACTTGGCATCAACCTCAGGTTCATAACATAGTGGTTTACAGTTGTAAGTACCTCTGTCGTTCAATATTATTGCTTGTGATGGACAATGGAGATTTTTCAGGTTGGTTTGTTGTACTGGTCTGAATCTCAAATACCCTTTGGCACTGTCATTTCGTTCCTCTATCGAAACTTCTCTTTCATTGCTCAAACCCTAGTTATAGTTCCTCAACTGCTCATTAGAGAGGTTAGAGTCTCCACCATTTGTTCCACCTATAGTTAGTTTTTTTTTCTACTTATACATTAATTTTTCCTTTCTCTTATTGGGGTTCGGTGGAACTTAGGAATCATTGGTCGTCGTATTACTTTGGTTGATGCTTCCTTGCACTCGTCAACTTCTCCTTCCAGGTATTCAATCAGTCGTTGTCATTTCCACTTCTATAGTCTGTTGTCACCCTTCCTCCAATGGAAATAATATTGTTACTAGTCACCAGGTTTCAGCTTCTTGTTCAAATGCTCAGTGCAGTATACAAGTATGGTGTTTTCTCAAATTTTGGAGTTATTGCATGGTATATTTTGTTTGCTTCCTAAATTTCCTAGCAAGGGTTTTTCTTTGCCTTAGGTTGGAACCCTTCCATTATTTTCCTTCTTTTTCTGTCTTGCAAGTGTGTATCGCCCAACCCGGGTCTCCACTTTTGGTTTGATGGTTGAGTATTATCTCGACATGCTGACGAACTTGGGGTTTCATTTCTTTCAGGTTCTTGGTCTCTTTCCTTTCTGAGGTGCATGTTAAGGGTTCTCGACATGTTAGATAGTTATAAAAGTAGAAATATATGCTATTTAACGTGATAAATATTGTAAATATTTTTTGATTATTGGTTCTCAACTTATTAGTAGTTTCGCTCCTCAAGGGTCCTAGTTAACTGTGGCGAATTTCGGTCTTATATCGGAACTTCTTATTAAAAGATTCTAGGGTTGGATATTTGTTTCTTCTCTGTGATGGTCATAATCTTCGCAAGTTAAATTTAATGGTTTCTATCTTTTCTTCTATACATTCAATTCTAATATTAGAGCATTATCTATGTAATGAATGTCATATTGTTTCTAAGAAAGAACTACATTTTTCAATAATTTTTCTCTAGTGGCTCGCTCTATTGGTTATCTCATGAATACACGATAGTAATTATACCTGCATGTGAATTTTTTTTCTTGAGGGAATATTTCTTTCCACTGTTAGATGTGTTTATTAGTTAAAAATATTCATGCTCAATTTACTTATTCCTTTCGTTTATATCTAGAGTTATATGGTTCTATTCTTGCCCAGTTGCATTGAACTTTTGTTCTATACATGGGGTTGCCTTGTGTGATCACTCCTTTAAGGTACCACGGAATTTAGGGAAACATCATCTAGGTAGTTAACATGATTGTTTCCTAGGAGGGTTTCCAACCCACCTAGGAAGCTAACCTCTAATGTGCAAGTGTCAGTCGTTTTCTGTAAAGTTTGGTATTCGTTTATTTACTGGTATGTCGATTTCTTATAATATGCAAAAATTATAGATGGCTTATAAAGAAATAACAAGATACATTTTATGTTTGGGAAAGAATGTATACTACTTGTAATACACAAGATTCATAGATATCTTAAAAATAAATAGAAAAATAACTTCTTCATTAAAAAAGGAACCCTATATCACACTAGTTCAATCTTTTCCTGTCCTATCTTCATAAATTTTCATAGTGTTGTTCATCTTTATATGAAAATTAGCTTCTAAACTTTGTAGTTATCAACCAGTCTTTTATTATAGCATAAACCAAAAGTGAAAAACTGAATTGGAGAAACAATATTCAGAATAATAGTAATTTGTCTTAGGTCTAGTCTGCCCCTTGTCAAAAGAAGAAACCAAAAACAAATTTCGCAATACACCCAACTGATGAGTCTGGAAATAACGTCCACAACTCCCCTCGAGCCCTTATCTTTCCAGTTCATTTAGGACAATTTTCCTTCTGTAACATGAGGACTCCAAGTCCAGTCCAAATTTCTTAGTTGGGTTTCCATTGGTTGAACCATCTCTTGAAAAACCCTCTAGCAGTCCTACTGCTTCCATTGACAGTGTCTTGTCTCTTCAGTCTCTTCTCTCCTCCCCTCATTGGCATTTTTCCCCCGTATTTTCTCTCCTACCCCTCATTGAGATTTTCCCCCGTTTCTCGTCACGCATGGAAGAGATAAGTGTCCAATGTCTAACCGTCTCCAAACTAAAATTTTCTCGTCACGCATGGAACATTTGTTTTTTTTAACAACTCTTAACCATAATAACCACGTTTCTTACCAAACAAAATTACCCAATCCTATGGTAAATAAATAAATAATATATACATAGATAGGGGTGATACACAGTTAGTATCTAAAGTCTCTTCTATGACTACCGAATCTGAGATCATTTACGCAACTAGCACCAACCTCTCACCATAGAACTTGTAGCCCTTGCTTAATTTTTTTAATTCAATTTAAGTTATTAAAAAATATAATTTAATGATCAACTATTATTAACATAAATTATTAAAACCCCAATCACATTTTTAATGTCGATTGATGGCATCACTTCAATTATTAGAACCCCAATGACATTTTTAATGTGGATTGATGGCATCTTCATAATCACATGGATGGTCCAATGCCATTTTTAATATGGATTGATGGCATCTTCAAAATCACATGGATGGTCCAATGCCATTTTTAATGTGGATTGATGGCATCACTTAAATTATTAAAACCCCAATCACATTTTTAATGTGGATTGATGGTATCTTGAAAATCACATGCATGGGTTTTTTTTAATATGTCCCCATGACAATTTTTAATCGACTACCGACGATAAAGGCATCGGGCGTGATTTCAAACGTGATTGAGTTGATTCAAAATGAACCGACTAGTGGACATCATTGATATCATTTCATAGAATGTGAAAATAATAATAATAATTTTTAATGAATTTTTTTCATAATAATAATAAATTTTCACTAAATTTTTAATTATTTTTTGAAATAATAAAAATAATTTAATTTTTGAGTTCTATACTTTGTAAAGTATTTTATAATTTTATATTGTAAAGTATTTTATAATTTTATAATATATTAGTTTTATTTATATATTAAAAATATAATATAAATAATAAATAATTATAATTAAATTTTGAAAGATAAAATATAAAATAATTAAACTACACCTATAAAAACGGATCTATAAAAATGGATCCAAACAATGACTAAATTTTCATTAAATTTGAAAGAAACCACCAGAACCATGTATAATGCAGCACCCAGCATACTGTTCACACGGAGGGATTTGCGTTGCAAATTTGTAAGTGATTATTGATACGGGAAGTTTTAACCGCATATGACGGGCCAATATATTAAGCATATTGGTAATTTTAACTCATTGATTCTGAAATAAATTGGATTAATGGAAAAAAAAGATTACTTTGTTATGTTTGTGGGAATTGGTTTTTATAAATTACAATGTTTATTGGTGAGATTTGAAAATTATTGGTTGTTTTTTTAATGTATATTGATACATAATTACATAAATTTATACTAGATTTTGAAAATATTTCCACGTTTAATATCGAAAACAAATTAATACCGAAAACAAATTAATGGTTTAACTTGGCTTCTTTTCTATCAATTAAATTCTTAAATGTTTTCAAAATTTACAGTACAAGTACATTCAACAAGCGATTTTCAACCAACCAAATTCATTTTCAGAAAACACTATCACATATGATTAAAGGGCATATTCCATTCCATTTTCTATGTTTGAATGATGTCTTCTAACCTATGAGAACTGCTCTTATAAGAAATCATGATGTCCATGGGTCAAATGTTCTCCGATTTGATATTTTTCCTATTATTTTTCCAAATGAATCTTATCACTCCAAACGCATTCTTAGTCAAGTCTGTGCGTCGACAAGTCAATTGCCTAATTATATTATTGTCCGAAAAATAAATCTTATCACTCCAAAGTTATTCTTAGTCAAGTGTGTGCTTAAATTGTAATGTAAAATGATATGTATTTTACACTTTAAGCTATTTTTAGTCAATTGTGTGTGTTTAAAGTGTATTGTAAAATGAAATGTAGTTTAGGCTTTTAGATGATTCATAGGTTGATTTAGTTGAATTATGCAGAGAGAATTATAATTAAAAAATATTGTGTGAAGATTAAAAAATATTGTGTAAGGATTAAAGTTTTTTTTTTTTTTTACTTTATCTTAATTAATATGTTCAGATACATCATTGTAATTGGGGAAGGGAATTGAACTTGTGATGAATGCTATAATAGCCTGTCTCATCACCATTTG
The DNA here is from genome assembly GCA_034641835.2 of Pinus albicaulis. Classification (NCBI taxonomy): domain Eukaryota; kingdom Viridiplantae; phylum Streptophyta; class Pinopsida; order Pinales; family Pinaceae; genus Pinus; species Pinus albicaulis. The sequence continues at coordinate 1,075,959,855 of CM076581.1, read as the reverse complement.
ATGAACACTCCATAGACAAAATTAAAGTAAAACATTGTGAAAGCAAATGTTTATGATTTTTTTCCACTTTGAATATAAATTTGCTTTCGCTTTGGCCTAGTCGCAAATTTAGTTTTTTACAATTTTTTATGGAAATTGTAAACATGTTATATGAATATATGAATAGAAAAGGATTTTTTTATTATTGTTTTAGATTTAGCTCTTGAGCCAAATTATTTCACTTTTTGTTAATATTGTTGCAATATAGTGTATGGTTGTAGAAGACAATGAAATAGTTGGTTGTTTCTTTGAATATCATGATAGTACACCTGATCCCTAGAATGAAAACATAATCTAAACTAATTTCTTTTGCATTAAAAAATCCATAACAATTACTATGATTATAAACAACCATCCAAAATTATTCATTGAAGTATATTAAATGTTTCAAAGGGATTGTTCTCTATGGATGCATCAACAGTGTTTTTTTTATTCCACTATAAATTTGACATGGGGTTGGTGCAAGATAATGCTATCCAATTATAACATGTTAGTTGAAATGGAATTTTGGAAAAAGTATTATGGGGAAAAAGTATTATATCTTCACCTTGACCATTCGGTTTTTATGTAAATCATGCAATTTTTGCACTAAATATTGTGTATCACTATTTCTCGATAATTTTTAATGTTGATTTTATATTTTGTTGAAATTAAGAAACAAAATGAAGCATTAAAATTATGATGTAGAAATATTAGGGTTTTTTCTTTTTTCACTACTTAGAACTTCTTCTATTCTAATTTGCTCTTTTCCAATTTCAAAACAAGTTAACCAATCAAAAGTTGTAAGTTGAATAAACCTATAATTTTTATAAATGTTATATATTTCCAAAAAGAAAAAAAATAATTAATTTATAAAATAATATAAATATATAATTTGTACATAAATCTACATAAATGTGTTCATTTTCATTAGCACCATTATAAATGATAACATAGATAATATAAAGAATCATCAAGTGGTTTCTCAATCCAAACCTAAAACCAAAGTGACCACTTCATCCACTATGTAATTGAAGTTAATAATTCCTGTGGTTATTATGATGCATATGCATCACTGACACCCACTTGTTAAATACCATCCAAAATTTAAATAATGTGCATGTGTTATAAAATTGAGTAAATTTCCAGACCTGGGGTTTCACCTTGCATGAAACCCTGCAAAACCCTCCATCCATTGTCTCGGCCGACCTCTGCCCACCTGTAATACTATTTCATGACTATTCTGTAGGGCCCATGACAGATGCAACAAGAGAGGCCCATGGTCTCTCCCAAGGCCATTCCTCGGGAGCCATTCCACCCCGTGATCAAGCAAATATGGTCAGTCAAGAAATCCCTACATACACATCAGCATGCAATGATGAGATCCAGTCAGCTCCAAAACCACAGGCCAAAGAGGCACGTGCAACCTATAAGTGCATTCCCAAATGCACAGATAGACCCAGATTGTTCATTTTGGCACAAAGAATAAATGCTAAAATATATTTCATGCATGATCACACATTAATCTGCAAATTTATTGGGATCTGGCCCACCGAACGAGCTCTTAGAGAATAGATAACAGCCAACTGGAAGCCTAAAGGATATATAGATCTTTAGCTAGGCCTAAAGGGATTCTTCATTGTCATCTTTACCTGTCTTGAGGAAAATAAATGAATCATGGACTGAGGGCCCTATTTCTTCAACTTCGTGGATCTCTACCTATGGAACTGGCTTGAACGCTTCAAACCTGACAAAGAAGATTCATCGTGGGCTCCTGTCTGGATCATGCTCTATTCTCTACCCCAAGACTACTGTGATGAACTCACTCTTCAGGAAATCGGGGGACTTCTAGGGGAATTCATTAAGATTGCAGATCAAACAAGGACCAATTAGTACATATCATATGCACACATATGTATTTACATGCATATAGATCAAACCCTTCTAGGCTCAATTACTCTTCAGCATGAAGACTTTGAATGGATTCAAACCCTAGATTACAAGCATGTTCTGTTCAGATGTATAAAATGTCACTAGCATGGACATCTGTTTTAGGAATGTCCTCTCGATCAGAAGATCAGAACCTCCAAAGTAGAGGTTTCTTGAGACACTGAAGGTTTCACAAAGGTACACCACATAAAATTCCAAAGACGAAGAAATGTGGTAAATAATCTACCTATAACCCCCTCCACAAGAAAATTTTTTGACATTTTGGCCAAGCATTGAGCAACCCGTAGATACAGATATGGATCAAGAAAATTGCCAAGGGCAGTCGCCACTCATGCAGGAACCCCAAGGATCTTCTCTGAATACACCCTCTCAATCCACCCCCCCCCCCTCACACAAGATGAAAATTGCAACAGATCCTAAAAACTCAATCGGCAATACCCTCCCTCCACGGGGACGAGGGAACATAGGAAGCCCCTATGGAAGAGGATCTCATAGACTTCAATATTGGGGATCTGGATATCATGGGTATGGAAGATGAATTTAAGTGCAAGACCTTCAAATTCATCACCCCAAGACAAATCCAGACGCTCACCTCGGTTCTGGATAGAGTGACCCCAGGCATCCAAGGAGGAATCCTTCAAGAGGGGAAACAAGGACAAAGAGATAGTAAAAAGAGAGGGAGAAATGTGGATCTACAAAGACTGATAACAGTGGGACACACCCTCGTGGAGTCTGGGAAATATCCCCAGCTAACCCGATTCTGCCCCCCTGTCAAACGTTATTAATGAAGGCTATTTCCTGGAACATAAGGGGAATCAATAGCCCCTCAAAGCATCGAATGATTCAAAGGAAAATAATAGCTAATCATCCTAGTATCCTTATGATTCAAGAAACAGAAAACACAAGTACATCCATGGAAAATATGGTGGCTAAACTATGGAAAGGAAACCTTTCAGTCTTGGTGGATGCAACGAAGCGTCTGGAAGCCTTAAAATCTCTTGGAATCCTAGAGACATTGGCATTAGTGATTTCCTCATCAGAAGAAACACCATCACTGCCTCCTTCCATCTGGAAGGAACCTTTATCAAAGGCTTTGTTACAAATGTCTACGGCCCTCGACTCCTGCAAAAAAAGATGGATTTACTCCAGTACCTGACTTGGCTCAAACATTAAATTTGAAATCATCTCTGGCTACTTGGGGGTGACTTCAATATGATAAAGAATTTGGGAGAAAAAAAAGGTGGAAGAAGCCTAATCGATCTGAACACTACAATATTCAAAGACTTCATTGAGGAACATGATCTAGTGGACATCACCACCACGAATGGGCTACACACCCAGAACAATAAAAGAGGAGGAAATAATCAAATCTCTTATCTTCTGGACTGATTCTTGGTTACATAAAACTTCATCACCAAGGGAGGTGAGCTTATTGCCACGATCATGCCCTTCGCGAGATCTGATCACTGGCCAATCACCATCCATTGGGACTAACTAGGTAAGACCTCCCAAAAACCCTTTAGTTTTGAGAATTTTTGGCTAACCCATCCGGATTTTATGGATATGGTTTAGACTTGGTGGTCTCACATGGAAATGCATGGAAAATCCAAAATGCACTGCTTCTAGAAAAAAGCAAAAGCTCTCAAATCCAAGCTAAAATAGTGGAATAAAAACACCTTTGGAAACATATTTCAGGATCAACAGATGCTCGGGAAATAGATGGTAGCACTTCAAAAAACAATCATCTCTGATGGACACTCTGAAGACACGCTTCTTCAAGAGAAGCAGTTGACCCTCAAGCTGGAAGCTAGAAGAGAGTAGGAAGAAATTTATTGGCACCAAAAATCACACATAAAATTGCTTCAATATGGGGAAAGAAACAATAAATGGTTCCACGGATCTACTACTCAACACAGAATGCACAATCATATATCCTTGCTCTGCACGGCCTAGGGCACGCATGTGGAAAAGCATGAAGAAATCACAAAATAGCTAGTGGATAATTTCAAAGAGGTTATCACATAACCCCTACCGGATTGATGAAAAGCCATCAAAAAATAACTCAAAACATCCCATCTCTCGTCACCCAAGCTTATAATGATCCACTCATGAGACAAATAACTATGCAATAAATGGATATTGCGGTCGCCCAACTCTAATATGGAAAATCTCATGGCCCGGATGGATTTACTGCAAACTTCTTCCATCACTGTTGTGACATGGTCAAAGAAGAGATCTTGGAAATTGTTGAGGAATCAAGGCACTCAAAACGGATTCTCCCAACTCACAACGCCACCTTCCTCACTATCATCCCTAAGGAAGAAAATGTTGCCTCTCTAAGTAAGTACAGACCTATCTCACTATGCAATGTCATATACAAAATCGTCTCCAAAATTGTGGCGAACCGTCTCAAGCCTCTCCTACCCCTTCTTATTTCGCTTGAGAAAACATCATACGTGGAAGGTCGTCAAATCCTAGATGGAATCATCATGTCCCATGAGATAATCCATTCCCTCAAAGTCATAAAAATCCCTGTAATACTCCTCAATATTTATTTATCAAAGGCCTTCGATAACTTAAGCTGTGAATACATCAAAAAGGTACTCACCAACTTTGGTTTTTAGGAGACCTGGGTCCAATGGATATCCTCCTTGATCTCCTCAACTTTATTCCCATGCCTGGTCAATGGCTCACTCACTAATACCTTATCCCCTTCACGCAGCATTCGGCAAGGAAATCCACTTTCACCCTTCATATTCATTCTCATGACAGAGGGCCTTAGTCGATCTATCAAATCGGTTTTCATAGAAGGAATCTTAAGGGGAATTTTCCTCCACAATTCTGGGCATCCCACCCATCAGAAATTCATAGATTACAATTTTCTCATGGGCCACCCTTTAGTCTAGAAAGCCCTCTATCTCAACTACATCCTCACCCTATTTTTTGAAGCCTCTAGCACTACCATCAATCTTGAAAATTCTCAAATATTCTTTTTTAACACTCTAATCATCACCTAACGCAACATTCTAGAATCATTGGTTTTTCCATTATGGACCTTCCTTCAAAATACCTACGAGCCCCCCTCATTCCTATAGCCCTTAAACACTCTTCCTGGCATGATCTCCTGGATAAACTTCAGGGAAGACTAGACTCTTGGACCTTTCAATCGCTTAATCTCGCGAGTCGACTTTTACTCATCAAATTTGTACTCAAATCCACACCCCTCTATCTATTCTCCATCCTTGCAGCTCCTAATTGGGATCTCAAATCAATCTGCAACAAGAAAAAAAAGAAATGGACACTTGTCAAATGGGATACTATTTGTACCCCCAAACATTTAGGGGGTATGGGTTTGTAGGACCCGACTTACAATAATGTTCTATTAGGGTCAAATATCCAGTGGACTTGTCTCACCAAACCCGACACACCTTGGGTGACCCTCTGGGCCAACAAGTACTCTCCTGAATGGCCTCGACAATATCTTATTGGATTCAATCTAGATTGCGATGGATCCCTCATGTGCAATGCGGAAAACATACAATGGAAGCTTATACAACTCCACAGTTTCTTGGAAATCCGAGATGGAAGAAGTTTCATTTTCTAGGAATACTCCTGGCAATAGTTGCCAAGACTTTCCAGCCTCTTCAATATTCCTCAATGGAGAAGGCATGCTCACTACTCTAACCTCAATATGGTGGACTCCTTCTATGCCCCTTCTTTGTCCCGGATAATAAGAACCTGGAAGAAACGCACCATCTGGAAGGATACCTAGAATGAAGATATCCTGAATAAGTTATGGTCTAAGCTACAAAAAAGATAAATCAAATGCATAGATGGTGAAGACATCCTATGATGGGGATATCAACCGACATGAAGATTCACGCTAAAAGAGTCTCATCATCTAACCCTCAATGGTTTAAACATTGAGAAGAGGAATTCAAAATCTCCATAGTATCCATTTTTTAAGTTTACGTCTCGAGTCTAACCAAGACTCATCATCAGCACAAATCTTGCCAAGAAGAGAGGAGGATAGGCATGATATATACAAGCGGGAGTGAAATGTGGGGAAGATGAGAAAGAGCTGACTAGAAAATATCAAAGGAAATTTTTAGCTTATTAAAGATTATTAAAATTATTTTTTATTTAAATAATTATGCTGCCATTAAATTATTAAATTAATTATATTAATTAATTAATTAAACTGCCAAGGTTGATATTAAATATTGTTAAACACAATATTTGGGACAACATATGGAAGGCCAACCTATGGCCAAAAGTGGCTACATTCCTTTGGCTTCTCAGCAAAAGGCACATCCTCACTTGGGGCAATCTCTTGGTTAGAGGGTTCGAGGGTCCTTCCTTTTTACATATTTGTAAGAACAACTCAGAAAGGATGGATCACCTCTTTGATTAATGAACTCTCTTTGATCAACTCTGGGACAGGGTAGCTATCATTAACAGGCACACTAATCGGGCTCGTGTAGATATCGTTCGATCTATCCGCCAGTGATGTAATGACCCCTTTCAAAGTAATCTCCTTAACAGAATTTGGCAGATCACCCCAGGATTTATGGTTTGGGAGGTTTGGAAAGAACACAATCGACGTATCTTCAAAGATCAAAATGCCAACAAAGAGATTATATGGGTGACTATTCTTCGACACATCAGTGAGATCCTCTCTCTGAGAACTTGGACCCAAACGGATCTTCCTACCTCCACCTAGGAACATATCATTCTATAAAGATATAATCTCCCAAATAGGTTCCTCATGGAGCTGACCACAAGCCATGTAAGAAATCCATCCGGTCCAGACTATTGGAGCCCCCCTCCCAGAGGTTTCTTCAAACTTAACTTTGATGGAGCTTCCAAAGGGAATCTAGGGAGAGTGGGATATGGAGGCCTTTTCCGCAATGAATAGGGGAGAATTCTCAGAATCTACTATGACTCATTGGGGTGGGAAATTAATAACACAATCGAGCTTGAAGACCTTACTCAAGGGCTCCACATTTCCTATCAAGAAAATATATTTCCTCTTATAGCAGAAGGAGATTCCCAGGTTATTATCCATATGGTTACCAAAATTCAGCATGGCTCCAAGGCCTCCAAACTTTCTTCCAGCTAGCTTCTAGACTCCAACCTCAATAATATGGAGAGCCTCATCAACAAGAGAGGGGATATCACCTTCCACCACGTCAAAAGGCAGGAAAATCAAGTTGTCGGCAAGCTTGCCAATGGAGTAGAAGGTCAAAACCCTGTCATTAACAAAGACTTTGATAGTTGGCCATTAATGAGGAGCACCACGCTTGAAGGGAGTAGATATAAAGGCACATGGCAGTAAGGTGTCAGTGAGAATAATATTTTAAATGGACACGGTAATAGAAGCGGCTCACACTCCAGTCGTAGTATGAATATTAGGCCAATTAATGCCATGAATGTCACTTGGGGGAGGTCTCCTTTTAATGCTCCAGCCATTACTTTGGATACTCTTGAGCACGCCATAAGCTGAGACATCCTCTGGTGCATCCTCATGAAGATAATTTTCCATTACACCAGGAATTCTCCCCGGAATGCCTTTCTCTATCTCCATCTGGTTCAGATTATGTTTCTCAGGATTCCCAGGGTGAGACAGTCATGTCGTCATAGCCATTAGGGGTGAAGAGCTAAAACTTCATCTAGCAGATTTAGCAAAGAATAAAATGCTCCCCTACATCTCCATGACAATTTTGAGGCAAGGATTCCCATCCACATCGGAGAATTGGTCGACCAGCTAGAAGAGGATCATAGGCAAACCACAAATTCTCATAGTGAGTTGGCAACAACTAGGTACTAGAACATGAAAAATCTCTTTGCTTGGTTGCTCTAGCAAAGGTAGCTGGCAAAAAAGTGCATTAACAAACTCATTGTCAAAGGCCACCTTGCCTCACTCGCGACCACTCAGATCTAGGATGCCATGGCACATGACAGGGAAATCTCTTTCCCAATTGGTGTTAGGAGGGAGTATGAGCTAATACATAGCCTGCCATAGGAAATTTGTGAGCCCGACCCATATTGAGTCAAAATATAATCCAGGAGGTTGATGAGGACATGGTCGAGACTAGCAGTAAGGCTTGGCTCGAATCCACCATGTCGAGACACCAACCCCAACCATAATTTAAGATTGGAAGTGGCTATGATAATCAACTCTTCCTCTCAACACACAACACCAACACCGATCCTCCTGAGGGTATCAAGCCGAGTCTTCATCGGATGGGGAGCAAGCCACAACCGCTCAACTTCTAGCAGTCACCCCTCCTCAAATTTCCAATCAGCCTCCAAAATTCAACCCTCCACAGTAAGGCACTCAGCAGGAATAAAAGGCCAATACACAAACCAGAATAGACAGAGCTCGTTCAACGTCGCCCTCCTCTCCATATGCTTGCTAGATTAAGGAGGAGATCCCGACAGAAGCTAACTCTTAGTAGATTTGTTTTGTTGTATGTTCTTTTGTTACTCTGTTTTGGGACTTAGCCCTATATGTTCTTTTTGTGCCTATAATTATCAGATGAACTCTCAAGATTCTAGGGTGGCAGGGTTGGTTTCCCTCTGTTGGGAAGCCCACCACCCCCCCGAACGACTGTAATTTATCTCTGTATCTTTTGTACCATTAATAGATGAATATCCTGTCACTTTAGAAAATAAAAAAAATTCATGTGTTATAGCATGCACAAAATATTTTTTCATCTAATTTATTTGTTTCTCTTTTTCTCTCTTGATCTCTCCCTTGTCCCCTCGACTTATTTTTCCTTCCTCTTCATCCTTTTCCTCATCATCCTACTCTCTTTTCTTATCCATTTCCTCTCTATCCTTATGTCTCCCTCATATGTTCAGCTCTCTTTCCCCTTTCCTAAACCCCCCCACTCCATGTTGAATAATCCTTCAAGATTTTGTATGTAATTATAATTATGAAACATATTAGGTATTTCTCGTATTTCTAGTTATGGAGGCATAACTGTCTCCCTTCAAATTTGATTGTATAAATATTCCTTGATTAATAAAATATATCGCAAAATACTATATTTTCATCATAAATTTCACAAGGAACTTGTAACAGTGGTATCAGAGAAAGGTTTCAGAAGAATGTTCAAGTTATAATTCCTCAATAGAACTCCATTGTTGCAGAAGTTGGAACTGATCGTGGAACCTGGTAGAGTGTCGTATGTGTGGCATTTGACCTGGTAGAGTTCTTTTCATGGAACCTGACAGAGTGCTTGACTTGGCAGAGTACGTGGGACCACACATTGATTGGACATGGTTAAGAGTGAACAAGTATTTTGGGAAACCACCCAAAACCACACGGTGGTGGTATTTAAAATCTTCTTTGTGCCCCCGTAGTGAATCACAACCACACTTTTAGTGTTGAACGGTTTTCCCACACCGCCACCCGGGACCACAACCCATCTTAAATAGCGGCAGAGGAAGTGACATTGGTATCGTTGGATTGTGTAGACTTGGGCGACAAATAATTGTCTTGCAGGTCAGCTCATCCTGTTAATACACGGGGTTGATTTCTATCAATTGATCTTAACATTTGGTTCCACCGTACATTGGACCTAACTACTACATGAATTATGCCTTTGACAAGTTTTTCATCATGCTTGATCAGAGGCTATTCACCGTCGGATTGGTTGTATTATGGTGTGTTTATTTTATATTTGGTTATTATTGGTCTATAGTTCCTAATAAAATTTGTGCCTGGTCAAAACATAAATGGATTTAAAAAAAAAAGTTTTGTATAACCATAATTTTCGCTGCTAATATTATCTTGAAAAATGAATTCTTGAGTAGATTCAGTTGGCATTATCCTTTCTAGAAAGGAATATTACCAGGAGTGTTACTGAAAAATAAATAATACCCTTATTTTCAATGATTTGTGGGATGGATTTTGTGAAGGAAAAGGAGGTTATGCACCATAACCGCTTGATGAAGAAAAAATAGTTTCCAATCCGACAGAGTAAGGATAAAAATTCCTATGATCTAATTTCCACTTCAATCTCAGAAGAGGTAAGCAAATAAATTACTCAAATTAAAATGACATATGATGCAATAACAAAATTGAAAGATCATTACGATTCACATTCTGAATTGGAGATAACCCAGTTATTATTGATGTTGTTTAATCTGGAAATGAAGGGTACTGATACATTGAAACTTTCTTTTGAAATTAAAGAAATCAATCATGAAATTTAATCTACTCAAGTAAAGTTGATCTACAACTTACCGCCTTTATAAAATCCCTTTACCATGGTTATTCACACTCCTTGGAACCTCTCCAAGCTAGTGGGAAATTAAAAGATTTTGATTTTGACAAATTAGTAGGAAAAATTGCAGAAAGAGAGAAGGTTTTTAGAAAGAAAGAAAATTTACACAATTTTAATATTGAAACGTTATGTCTTTCTCAAAAAGGCCAAAAGCCTCAATAAGAATCAATAAAAAAATACTAAGGGTAGAAGAGGATGATGTAGGAGGAATTATAGAGGCGGTTGGAGAAATAATCAGGGAGAGAGACAAAAAAATGATAAAAAAAAAAATTATTTCTGATAAAGAACCTTTAAAAAGGTGGAGAAATAATCAGGGAGAGAGACAACAAAATGATAAAAAAATAAATATTTATGATAAAGAACCTTTAACAAGTTTTAGATGTGGTAAAATTAGACAAACTACTACAAATTGTGGAATTCATCGGGAGAAAATTAACGAAACAAGAGAACAAATGCTTTAAGAAAAATATCAAGTAATTCCGGAAAAATGACAGTCTTATGAGAATGAAAATTATGTTGGTGCCCATTGTAATTTCAAATTGGAAGTGTTGTAGCCACTACAACAACACCCAAAATTTGGGCATATTCTAAATTTTGGGCCCCCCTCTGCTCGCCTCAAGCCATTAAGGTTATGATATGATTATTGATCAGTTAATATTTACATGACTTGTTCTCATCGGACTCTTCCAATGCACTCACCCATGCAATCTTGTGATATATATTTCATTCATTGGTTGTGTTTTATCTCACGCATTGACTCTACCATCACATTAGGGTTTTGGAGGTTTGATCGCTTTCCCATGACTTCAGATTTTGTCCCTCCCTAATGTGGCTTTCAAATAATGGTGGCACCGTTTGAAGGTAGACAAGAATTCTATTTGGATTTCATTATGATTTACCGTACTAGGGTTTGGGAGAAACCCTAAACTCTTAAGAGAGAGGCTATCCATATGTTAAACCTAATTCACATACCCCGAGGATGCATTATCATCGATATCACCTACGATAATCTGAGGAATCATTGCATGTCACCCTAGGCCCATGGTTTTTTCCCCCATCTCTACGTGTCTGTTAGGATTTACTGTAGAAATAAAACATTTATCAAGAGGAATAATAATCATAAGAGGAACCAACAAAAAATCACATAAACATAAACACATATTTTTATCCGGGAAAACCCCAAACTCTAGGGAAAAACCCAATCGATGAAATTTAATTAACCATTGGCCAAAACCCTAGCCAATCCAGCCAAGTGAGCCTTTACCACTCACCTCCAGGCCTATATTACAATGAAGTCTTCCCAGCCCTTTTATAGGCTCCATTACATGCAATACCATGGGCTCTAGACCATGGGTGCACAAAACCATGTGCCCCAAAACCACTACTATTTACCCTAGTCAACATTGACTCTATCCCGAGTCATGTTTACCTAACAATTCCCCCCTTAAACTTGACTTGGGGATTATTCACTAAATCCAGCCAAAACTGCTAAGTTAGACAACCCCGCTTACTATAGCCCTTTCCCCCTCAATATTTTTACCTAGGGTAACTGTTAACTTGACATCCCCCCTATCACCTAGGTCTAACCCAGACTTTACCAGTGATTATCCAGGGGCACGCATGCCATACCAGGTCTTACAGCAATATGCCAATTTACATGTAATAAAAATTAACTCCATTATATATATATATATATATATTTGTTTCATTGTTGCTGTCTTTGTACATATTGTTACACAGTAATTTGTCACCGTCCCTGCAATCCCCATCCCGCACATTGGAGGGCTCATTTCGTGACCTGTGAGCAGTGACATGCCTTGAAATCACTTTCATGACATCCCTCTGAATAAGAGCTTTCATTGCCCTGAAGACATCTCCTTGTGAAAAACCCTAAAAATGGCCCTTTTTGCATTGGCGCGGGCAGACAGTTCATTACCTGCGCCAATGGGGAAAATCCTTCAAAGAGGTCGCACCAATTGGCGCTCTGTCCCAGAGTTGCACTCGTGCCAACCAATTTAAGGAGTTTTTTTTAAAAATAAATGGCAGAAGTTTCATCCTAACCAATTCATGAACTGGTATCTATCTTGAGTTGGGAGGTTTGGCTACGGATCTCCATAGAGAGGAAGTGGTTTTCCACCTCTCATGGAAGCTTCCTTGATGATAGGGCCAATACCATGATTATAGGGATCCCAACTCCCATTCCTCCATCTATAAAAGCTTGCCCATCTCCATTGCAAGCTAGTCTTCAAGTTCCCAAATTCCCAAGAGCCTTATGCTACAAGAGCCTCCATAATTCCCTTAAGGCCAAATTCAAACAAGGAGACTATTTTCAAGATCCGAAGAGAGAGGTTTGTCCCATCCTTGACAGGCTTTTCGAGACGTGCTCTGCTGGCGACCCGCTGAAGGAGAATTCAATGTCAGAACTATGGTTGTATTCTTCCTTTGATTGATTAATAATAAATGACTATTGGTTATGTTTCCACTCTTGTTGTTGTTTATGATGATGAGTTATGTCTTTTCTGACTGACATATAGTTGCATCTACTGGATTTTACGCTTGCGTTTGTTTTGTTTCTCGCACGTGTAGGTGTCCTATCACGGAGATCGTGGGGATCGTGATCTGCCAAAGCTAAGGAACGGGAGTGCTACCTCTTCTACAAGCAACAACGTTGGATTCCAGGTAAGCCTACATCGCTAGTTGGTTTATTTGAAATTAGGAACCTGCACTATAGTGTGAAAAATTGTTGCTAGACCCGGTCTGGGCTAGTAGGGATTCTCCCACCCCTACCGATTCTGGAAAAACTATGGAGGTTAATGTCGTTCAGGCCAATCCTACGGAAAAAGCCTCCAAAGGGAAAAAGAAGGGCAAAGGAAAATCTAAATCTGATGCCCTAAAGCCAGAGTCCAAACCTCGTACCGAGGAAGGTTCCTAACGCAAACCGAAGTACCCCTGCCTCATTTGTGAAGGAGATCACTATAAAAAATATTGTCCATGACGATCTGAAGTTAGTCAACTTCTAAAATGCTCCAAAGGGACTCTGACATTTCTTAAAGAACCGTTCCCATCTCAGCAGACCCAGATGGTTGAACAGCTTTCACCATCTGCACCATTTGGGTCCCAGGTCTTTATGATGAATGGTGCTGCACCTATCTCTATTGCTATGCATTCGAAGGATTACAACGAATTGCGTCAGGCACCGGGGAAGGCAATTGTGGATGGTCCACCTCCCCCACCTGTCTCCGATTCGTTGGAAATTGAGAAGCCTACTGCTGAACCTGTTGTGAGGCCACCTTCTAAAGGTGTTTTATGAAAGTCTTCCTACAATCCAAATGCCCGTGCCGCTCAGCATTACAATATTGTTGAGGATCTGGCATAGGCACCTTCTGCCATGTCTGCATTGGAAGTTCTTCAAAGTTTTCCTTCACAACGGAAAGCTTTATTATCTGCAATCGGTGGAATCGATCCCGCCGATTCTAGTCTTCTCACCTTTGACTTAGAAAATTTCAACCCCAGACTTCCACATCAGATCACTCTTGTTATACAAGTCGAGATCAATGGTCTTAACATCCATAGCGCCGTTGTGGATGAAGGTGCTTCTACCTGTGTCATGTCGTCCACTTGCTGGAAAGCCATTGGCTCTCCGGCCCTTTCATCGTCTCCAAATGCCCTAGAGGCATTCGATGGTTAGGAATCCAAACACCTGGGTGTTCTCGAGAGTCTAGCGATTACTTTACAGGGGAAGACAGTCAACATAGAAGTAGAAGTGGTTGACGCCAAGCTTAACTACAATATACTTCTTGGCCGCAGCTGGACTCATGCCATGTTATGCATGTCGTCCACCCTCTTTCGAATTATTAAGTTCCCTCACGAGGGAAAAATCGTTACGGTGGATTATTTTTCTTTCTTCACCTCTACCTCTGAGAACAACATTCCGTACGTGGATCAGATCCCAAATCCCCCTGACAGTGTGGGACCCGGTCTCTTCAAAGACCCCGTCCTTATGGGTATTTTTCCCACACCACCACCGCACACCGCTCAAGTTAACATGATCTCTAGGTCTGAAGACCCATGGTTTATCCCTACGCCTGAGCAGGTGACTGAGTTTGGAGAACAGATGCCCTTAACTCCAGTAGATATTAGCTAGTGTGAAATCGTCGCCGCATCTGATCCTCCCCCTCCTCAGCATGCTCCTTTTAGCATGGCTTTAGACATCTATTCTCAATCCCTCTGGCTCGGTCAGGCCGATTCGCCTGATCCTCTCAAAGAGATTTTTCCTTCTGATGAAGCCATTGTAGAAACAATGTCTCTTGAGGAGCTGCCCTGGAGCGATGGACATCATCATTCCTCGTTCATGCCTAGCTTGGGGGCAATGTCAGAATGTCCCCTCACAGAATGGGTCTCCAACATTGTCCCTGTAGATAAGAAGCAGGGGACTATCAGAGTCTGTGTTGATTATCGCGATATTAATCGCACCTGTCCTAAAGAAAACTATCCCACTCCTTTTATAGACCAAATTATCGACGAATGTGCTGGGAGTGAGATTTATTCCTTGATGGATGGCTTCTCTGGGTATAATCAAATAAACATTCTACCTAAGGATCAACACAAGACTGCGTTCATCTGTTCGTGGGGTACTTTCGCTTATAAAAAGCTCCCGTTCGGATTGAAGAATGTTGGAGCCACTTTCCAGCGTTTGATGTCTTACACTTTCCACGACATATGCCATATCGTTCAGCCTTATCTGGACGACTTGCTAGCTCACTCAGCTAGGCGAGAGGACCACCCTGAACACCTCTGCTAGATTTTCCTTCGCTGTAGGCGCTACAATATTAGGCTTAATCCTCATAAATGCATCTTTTGCGTGGATTCTGGCCGTCTTTTGGGATTCATAGTCTCCAAAGACGGGATTCGCCTTGACCCTTTAAAGGTTGAGGCTATCATTAATCTCCCATCACCCTCCTCATTATATCAGTTGCAGAGTCTGCAGGGAAAAGCTAACTTCCTTCGACGCTTTATACCGAACTACGCGGAAGTGGCCAAAGGATTCACGTGTCTTCTAAAGCAGAACATTCCCTTCCATTGGGAAGACATTGCTCAAGAATCCTTTGAGAAGCTTAAGACGTTACTCGTTTATGCTCCTTTGCTTTGTTCTCCTAACTATCACCGTGATTTCACTTTGTATCTCGCCGCCGCGTTTAGCACCATAGCTATGGTTCTGGCGCACAATGACGATGATGGAAATGAACATGTCATTTATTATTTGTCACGGAACCTTCTCGACATAGAAACGCATTATGCTCACGTCGAGAAGCTGGCATTAGCTGCATTACACGCTGTGCAGCGCTTTCACCATTACATCCTGTTGCGCACAACAACCATGGTTTCAGATTGCAACGCCATGACATATATCCTTTCTCGAAAATTACTGGGGGGAAAATACTCTAAATGGATTGCTATCCTTCAAAATTTCGACTTAGAGTTCACCACTGCTAAGTCGACCAAATCACTGGTTTTTGTGGATTTTATTTGCTCGCTCCCAACGGACTCCACCTCAACTCATTCCGAGGAACATATCCCGAACGAAAATCTTTTCCTTATCAGCACTCGCAACCCATGGTACGGTGATATTATTGTGTATCTTTAGACCTCGACGTTTCGGTCTGAGTTGACTAAAGATGACCAACGTTGGATTCGGCATCAGTCTAAACCCTACCGTATAGTAGGAGATAATTTATACCATGTTGGAGTAGATTCAGTGCTCCGTCGGTGCCTCACCCTAGAAAAGGCTGAAAGGGCCCTAAATGACTGCCACAGTGGTGCCTGTGGCAGTCATATGTCCGGATATGCCACTACCCATAAAATTCTGTGAGCAGGTTATTTCTGGCCGTCAATATTCAAAGACTGTATCGTTGCAGTCTGTAAATGTCACGCGTGCCAGGTCTTTCAGCGCAAGATGCGCGCGCCGCCTCTCCCTTTGCATCCTTTTATTACCGTCGTCCCTTTCGCGAAATGGGGCGTAGATTTTATGACATGTAACTCTCATTCGGCCGGGGGGCATGCATATATAATTGTCGTCGTAGACTAATTTACGAAGTGGGCCAAAGCGATGCCTACACTAGCTGCCGATGGTAAGACAGCTGCCCAATTTATCTCCAACCATATTATTGCACGTTTCGGGGTCCCTCAGGCCATTGTTACTGACCATGGTACTCACTTTCGAGATTACATGATGGCTGAGCTGACATCAAGATTGGGCTTACGCCACGATAGCTCATAGCCATATTACCTCCAGGAAAATGGCCACGTTGAGGCTGTGAACAAGGTTTTGGTCACAATGCTTCAATGGACAGTTGGTATCCATAAATCCAATTGGCATCTCCAACTGTTTTCAGCTCTTTGGGCCTACCGAACGTCAGCAAAGAATGCAACTGGATTCACACCCTTCCAATTGGTGTACGGTCTGGAAGCAACTCTGCCGGTTGAATGCGAAATTCCTTCTTTGAAGTTAGCTGTGGAACTTTTTCCTGACACTTCTCCTGAGGAAGAGCGTCTTCTATATCTGGAACGGTTGGATGAAACCTTCCGTTTGGCTACTTTAGTCATTGAAGCACAAAAGAAGCGGGTCAAAGCTCACTTTGATCAATCAGTTTCTCCACGTTCCTTTGTCGAAGGGGACCTCGTCCTCTTATACGATCAAGCGCATGACAAGCTTGGGGCTGGTAAGTTCCAACCTATGTGGCATGGGCCCTACATAGTAAAATGTGTTTTGAAAAATGGGGCTTATGAGCTCATTGATTATGAAGGATTTCCGTTGGCGCAGCCCAGAAATTGGCTGTACCTCAAAAAATACTACGCTTGAAGTGATTTTTGGTGTGGTGTGTGTACATAGGTGTGTATTTTCATTTTTGTGCATGTGTGGTGTGGTGTGCGATGTAAAAATATTTCTGTTGATCGAGTCTTCCTGATTGTGGAGATGTCCATCAATCTGTTTGTTGGTTTCGCAGATGGTGCCTCCCGCAGTACTAGGAATCTGCCTTCGGCAGCCTGGGTAATCTACGATCCTGCTGGTGAGTTGGTCGACCTGCAAGGTGTGTGTCTAGGATGTGCTACAAATAACATCGCGGAATATAGTGCTGTGTTAGAATTATTAACTGAGGCTGTAAACCTTGGTAACCATGAATTACTTGTGTATCTAGACTCACAACTTGTAGTATCACTACTTAATGGTCATTATTTAGTCAGAAACCCATCCATTTTACGTCTGTATCTACCTATTCGTTTACTGGAAAGGAATTTTTACTATATTACATATCAACACATACCCAGACATATGAATACATTAACAGATGCAGTGGCTAATTTGGTGCTAGATAGACATTTGCGCAATTTGTAAAACAACATCACATGTAAAAGAAAGATACATCCAGAAATAGGTATATATATATATATATATATATATATATATATGTATCGAAATGTTTACATAGTGTGCGTCGCATAAAATAAAAAAATATACATGTTCGTCTTAATACATCCGGAGACGACATGTCTCTCAAAAAATATTCATGAAATAAAACCCTAGGTGTCTAATCTGCGTGGTGCTCATGATAATAAGCCACCGCACGCACTAAGCATCTCAGAAGATGGTGGAGGCGACTAGGCATTCCCACCATATGTCTATGGTATGCTAGTGGAACATCTGCCAGCTGGACGTAGTCTGGAATCCCCCGGGCGATCCCCTCGAGGTTCTGGACCAACTCTCCTCCCTCCACACCCTCCACCTAAGGGTCAGCTGCAGGATGAGTTCTCCGTGAAATAGGAGACATACCGGTGGGTCTTTCTGGGCTGAAATCTACATACACATAAAATTTTTGTTAGGAGGAGCATGTATTATCAAAAAAAAAAAATCATAAAACATAAAAATCAAAAAGAGAGATCATACCCAACTCCTCGTCCCAGTCATCTCCCTCCGGGAGTGGAAGGTCTGGGTCTCTAGTGAAATCAGTCCCTGCATATGGCCAATCCTCGACCACAATCAACTGATGCCATAACCATCCAAAAAACTCCGGCCTCCAGGAAATTTGTTGGCCTCCTCCTGATCTGGGCATTAGTGCTGCCCAACGAGCCATCCTCGGCTCTCGTGGTAGCGGATCAGCTACTATGGCCCCTTGGCCCTAAAAGATAGGTAGTCGTTCCAGTATGAATGATACCAAGATGGAACCATAGCCAAACTGTTTTAGTTTGGCCTGCTTACACTTTGTGAGCTGTCTTTTCATATTTTTTGTCACTGCAGTAGCCCAATCAAATAGTGTTGGATTCATACACTTAGCGGCTAGGAGGAGTTGGGCCTTGGTCACCTCGTGTGGTGGTTACGACCCCGCAACCCGCGTGATGGTATGTAGCACCACTTTGAGTGCTAGATCGGGGATGGTATGGATATCTACCTTGCCACTTCCCAATCCCAGTCGTGCCCCTCGGAACACTCTTGCCATCACCTGCTCCATCTTCTCTCCAGATGGTTTGGTGCCTGTCAAGACAGGTAACGGACCTCTGCGCAACAATCCGGTTATGAAATATACATCAGAAACCTCAAGTTCTAATACTTGGTCCCGCAGCTTGAACACTTGTTCGTTCTCGTCCCATATGTTGATCAGGTATTGCAGGAGCTCCGGTTGAGCTCGTAAGCAAGGTGTCAGGAAGAAATTTTTAAGCCCACAGTTCTTGAGGGCATTCATACAAGTCTCATTCTCCATAGCCTGTTCATCCTCTTCTCCATGCTCCCTCTCTTTCCATTCAATAGCCATTTTTCTTGGTTGCCTACATCAACATGGTCAAAAAACCCTTGATTAGATCTCTGTTATGCCTGAATTTCATGTAAATCACTCGTTGTTTGGAAATTTGGAATGGGAAGCCGCACTGCGCCATTGGCACGGGCCCTTTGTATGCAAAAGGCCATTGGCGCGGGTCCGTGCCCGATACCCTCGCCAATGGGTGAAGCCCTAAAATTTTAAAAAATTCTCCACAGAAGTCTAATAAGGAATGGAAAACTATAAAAAATGGATTAAAATAGAGTGCAGGGAAGCGCCTCTTACCTAGAACGAACGGGAATCTGAATGGTAGCCCGGATCAGTCGCAATCGCCGTCAGAAGTTTGCACACAAACAGACCACTGTTGCTCTCCTATGAGGTAAATAGTAAAAGTAATTTTGTTTTTACCATTTGAGACTTATTTATAACTTTTTGAAATCTCATTAGGTTTTAAAAAGTCATTTTTTATTAATATTCTGATATATTTTGTCGAAAATGGATTTTACACTTTCCTCTGTGTGCAGCAACAGGTTTTTACGAGCGACTTCAATGGTGAAACGAGTTGTATTTTATACTTTTTCGGACTCGGTAAAAACACGAAAAAGTCATTTTGGATTCATCTTTCAACTCTTTTCTAACTCTCTAAACATGAAAAGATTTCCGAGGCCCTTGTCATTTCGATCTCATTAAAGTGGCTCCGAAACGACATCTACCCAGTATACGTTTACCCCTTTTTCGGACTGGGATAGATTATTTACGAAAAAGGAATACCCTAGCCTATCGTGACTAGGAGGTTTTCTCAAACATAGTTTTCTACCTTTTCAGATCTGAGGAACTATTTACGAAAAGGGACCATTGGAGTTTACTTTTTAGCTGTCCTTTCAAACTCTCTAAACATGAAAAGATGCCGAGTTCTTCCTTTGTCAGACTCGTTAAACCCTGATGACATTGGATTCATTCATAATGACGCTGCTAGAGTCGCTCCTTCCTAGGGCTCATTAAATGTACTAGGATGGATTCGTCCGAAGGAAAAACTTATATCATAAGCATATGCTATCCCCTTCAAGCTTGTTATCAAAAATAATTGGGGAACTCGCCAGAAATGGCGGGGAAAAAATGGAACAAGCATCATTGTCATGTCGGCAGTATGTCGCTCTTGAACATGGCACTTGTCTGCATTCATGTCGGGTTGGGGACATCTCATCTCATTTTACGCTTGCCTCCATGGGTTTGGGTAATATTTTTGACCTCTCATCTTCTCTTTGCCTCGTCGCCATGACCTTTGATCCGTTGATGTCAAACGCTTCCAAACTCACTGTCGTGCCATTTATATGTTCGAGAGAAGTTTACCTATGCAAGTATCAACCTCCCTCTGATTCTCATCTGATCCTGATTCACAAAAACATTATGTTCCTTTGTCTCGTGTCGATGATGTGGGAAACATTATGGCCCACCTTCGATCAAGGTCACTTCCTATCGACTTCAACTCATTATCTAGGAAGCTGATCTAGAGACTCCCTTCTAGTGCCTTAGAGCCTATATGCCTCAATGACAGGTTCTTCGCATTCGATTCGAGGTTTTCATCATTGACCTTCGATCGAGTGATTCTATGGGTGTTCGACGCCAGCTCATTGATTCACATGCCGTAGACTGTACTTGTAGTACCTTGAGGAACATTGTCATTAATGGCGGTACCTCTCGCGTCTGTTAACATCTTTCATCATTGGCTGGTAATCAGGCGATGTTCTTACATGTTCGACTTCAGCTCACATATTCGCATGCTTGAACTTGTACTTTGTTCGGGTCGAGATGGAGCGCAAGACCCTGGATTCTGTCTGTTATAATCCAGGATACGATTTTGTGGATTATTATGATTGATTACATGACTCACTTACTGGATGGCTGCGACCATACCTGAGTCTATTTATCGATCCTCACTGGATGGTTGCGCCCATGCCTTTTATCTAGGTTATTGTATACTTTGTTATGGATGGCTGCGCCCATACCACATATATATCCTGTATTTGAGACATCAGTTGTACTTCTTCACGCAGGTTTTTCGACGGCGGAGTTTTCAGTTGGACACGTTCTCGTAAAGCATTTCACCCCTCTCTCTCGCACAGGCCTCAGGCTTTAGGGGGCATCTGTTACACAGTAATTTGTCACCGTCCCTGCAATCCGTGAGCAGTGACATGCCTTGAAATCACTTTCATGACATCCCTCTGAACAAGAGCTTTCATTGCCCTAAAGACATCTCCTTGTGAAAAACCCTAAAAATGGCCCTTTTTGCAATGGTGCGGGCAGATAGTTCATTACCCGCGCCAATGGGGAAAATCCTTCAAAGAGGTTGCACCAATTGGCACTCTGTCCCAGATTCGCACTCGCGCCAACCAATTTAAGGAGTGTTTTTTTAAAATAAATGGCAAAAGTTTCATCCTAACCAATTCATGAACTGGTATCTATCTTGAGTTGGGAGGTTTGGCTACGAATCTCCATAGAGAGGAAGTGGTTTTCCACCTCTCATGGAAGCTTCCTTGATGATAGGGCCAATCCCATGATTATAGGGATCCCAACTCCCCTTCCTCCATCTATAAAATCTTTCCCATCTCCATTGCAAGCTAGTCTTCAAGTTCCCAAATTCCCAAGAGCCTTATGCTACAAGAGCCTCCATAATTCCCTTAAGGCCAAATTCAAGCAAGGAGACTATTGTCAAGATCCGAAGAGAGAGGTTTGTCCCATCCTTGACAGGCTTTTCAAGACGTGTTCTGTTGGCGACCCGCCGAAGGAGAATTCAACGTTAGAACTATGGTTGTATTATTCCTTTGATTGATTAATAATAAACGACTATTGGTTATGGTTCCACTCTTGTTGTTGTTTATGATGATGAGTTATGTCCTTTCTGACTGAAATATAGTTGCATCTACTGGATTTTACACTTGCGTTGTTTTTTTTCTCGCACGTGCAGGTGTCCTATCACGGAGATCGTGGGGATCGTGATCTGCCAAAGCTAAGGAACGGGAGCGCTACCTCTTCTACAAGCAACAGCGTTGGATTCCAGGTAAGCCTACATCGCTAGTTGGTTTATTTGCAATTAGGAACCTACACTATAGCATGAACGATTTTTGCTAGACCCGGTCTGGGCTAGTAGGGATCGCCTCTGTCCGCAGAGGGGATTTACCTCCACAACACATATGAAATCAATTTCCATATAAAAAGAACCCATCTACCAGATTACATGGGTCACCAGCCTCTGTAACTACCAGTCCTCTAGGAATTCTCTTCAGATACATGGTTCATCAATTAATTTATCCACTGCTCGTATCCTCTCTCACTTTAACAACCTCTAAGTCTCATGGTATTTGAGGCTTTAAGGCTCGCATGGGCAGTCCCTGCGCTTCCTCATTTTTTATGCACGAATTGATAATTGCCACTACGACCTTCACATCCACCAATCCATTTCATTTCCACATTGCTGTTATGATTACGTGATTCACAGTGAATCATGAGGCCACCTCTTGGGCCACGATCAATATTCCATATGGCTGGTATCTAATCAGGGCCGCCTCTGTCATGCTGCCACACCCCAATGAATGAATTGCGACTCTTTCATCATCTTTTCATGGTTTGCCTCGAATTTCACGATTGATGCCACGAAAATTTTGGATCCTGATACACATCTTCATATTTTAAGCAACTAGTTGCAGCTCGTCATCTCCACTGTAGCTGAAAAATGATAACATCTGTTACAGTGTTATCGTTTCCCATGAGACTTATGCATATGCCGCTAAATTTGTTCTTTGTGTCTTCTCCATGTCGAAGGTTTTCTTCTGTCGACCCCCCTGAAACCCAATGGATCATCTCCCAACTGCTTCTAGATGATCTGGTCCATCAGATTCTCATCGTAAGTAGCGGCCGAGTAGGCATCCTGTCTCAGCGTGCGTATGCTATTGTTGTTGTTTGTGCCTGCGGAATCGATCATATGCACATATCGTCGCTTCCTCCTCCACACTGGCTTTTGCACCTACATCATTGTCAGAGTCTGTGTTGGCTCAGTTGAATGAAGTCCCGAGTTTGAATCCCTTGGTGATCTTCAGGCGTTCCTTCACGTGCAGATCAGATCTGACCGATCCAATCAATCTCACTCCATAAAGAGTGAAAAGTCTTGGTTAATAAAAAAAAGATCCATGATCCTGCAAGTACTAAGGCTCTAATCTTGTCAACATGAGCCTTCTCACCAACGTCCTTGATCTGCACCTATAGATTTTGTAAGTGTCTAAGGGTGTGATGTGGCCCACGGAGCTCTCGAATTGGAAATCGATCTCCATGTAAAATTCCTGCATCCGCCTCATGCATTTTCCTTTTACGCAAGTTCTCATGCCTCTGGGTTATCACACACAAGTCCTGATCTTGATCAATCAAGCTATTCGTGGCCGTTCCAAAAAAATAATGTATGGCGCTACCCTTGTGTGGCCCGGGCTCGTGGCTTGAATGCACCGCATAGAGCTTGAATATGGCTTTCCCCTCTTCCTGATAAGAAAATTTTTATCTTTCTCATTGTAATTGGTTATGGGGAAAAATTTCCCCGATCTAAAATCCACAACCACATCTCTTGGAAGCATAGCGCTCTCTCTTCAAAAAAAACCCCGACGATCTCTTGTGATTGGGTTCCCTGGCCTTGTGGCAGGCGTAGTCCTTGACCTCGGCCATGAAGGATTTGTAATGAACCTACAATGTTGGGGCGCTAGAAGCCAAATAGAACTTGGCTCTGATACCAGTTGTTAGGATTTACTGTAGAAATAAAACATTTACCGAGAGGAATAATAATCATAAAAGGAACCAGCAACAAAGAACATAAACATAAACACATATGTTTATCTGGGAAAAACCCAACCAATGAAATTTCATTAACCATTGGCCAAAACCCTGGCCAATCTGGCCAAGTGAGCCTTTACCGCTCACCTCCAGGCCTACATTACAATGAAGTCTTCCCAGCCCTTTTATAGGCTCCATTACATGCAATACCATGGGCTCTAAACCATGGGTGCACAAAACCATGTGCCCCAAAACCACTACTATTTACCCTAGTCAACATTGACTCTATCCCGAGTCATGTTTACCTAATAGTGTCCACAAGGGTCATAATAATTATATCTTGTCCTCGCACCCTTGAAACCCTATATTGACATGACTAAATATCCCCACTCTTAATAACATATGTTAACTAGTACTTCAAGTCCCTTGCTCTATAACTGCACCATTTCCTTTGGAATCACATAAATCCCTTTGCAATTCATAATTCCAATAAACCACCTAAATGTTGAGTTGATTTTCAAATTTGAGAATCTCTTA
This sequence comes from Pinus albicaulis, assembly GCA_034641835.2. NCBI lineage: Eukaryota > Viridiplantae > Streptophyta > Pinopsida > Pinales > Pinaceae > Pinus > Pinus albicaulis. The sequence goes on along the minus strand of CM076581.1, from coordinate 1,075,935,434 downwards.
TTCTAATCATATAACTTAGTTGCAATTTTACTATCACCTCCAAATGAAATTATTCTCATTGTTTTAATTTTTTGTTCCATTATATTTGGTGGGACTTAAATGGTGCTGCATAGGGCAGATATTGAATGGAGAATGGTTAAATTATATAATTATATAAAATGTTGGCTTCATGAGGCTTTGTAAAGAATATCATTTCGTAGGACAAGGTGTATTCTTGATACATGGCATGGTAGGAGTTTATTTCAAATATGATTCATGCCTTTGTGTTTTAAGGAATCATTGACAAGAATAATTAAGAGCCAAGTGGCCACCATAAATCGAGCATGTGTTCCAAAGCGATGCATGTAGCATAAGTGGTAAATGGTGTGGAAAGTATCTTTAAAGGTCACCACAAGAGAGTGAACTCCACATACCATTGGACATATGTACCAAATAGGATGTTATGCACATTTTGAATAGATTTAAGGATCAAGATATAGCATGGGAATAAATTCATATTCACACGAATGCGTGCCTCAATTGAGGATGAAAAGAGCAGTTTCACGGGCATACACGCACCTTGGAACCTGATTTATTGAGAGATAGTATGGTATGATGTAATTTCATGGGATATATGCATATGTGTTGAGCGTATTGAGCTCTCCATGACATACACTAAATACCATGAATGTTGGAGACATGTGCCTCCTCTACCCCAACAGTAAAAAGGCAGATGCTTGTGTAGATTTTCAAAGTTAGAACAAACGCAACTTGGGAATGTGTTGTTCAAAGTCACAACTTTGTAATTATTAAATAATTGCCTCCTACATAAGATATGCAACTTACCCTCCTAACTGACACTGTGACCTAGGCATACTCTATGAGCTTGTGATACATCCTCTTGGGAATTCTATTTCTTTCACACTATGGAAAAGGTTGAACAAAACTTGTGTGGCACGTTGTATGTCGATGTTCTTAGAGGGTGAGGCAAGTAAGACATGCAGTAATTAGAGGAAATATTCTAATGATCAGAAGCATTCAAATGTTGCAGACCCGTTAGAAAGGAAATCATTCATGAAGCTTTTGGGATGTGTCTATTATCACAGTTAATGGAAGATGACATAAGTAATACTCTAGAAGACACCGCTCTGATGTCAGGAAGAGAGAGGGTTTGATTTTTATACATTATTCTATGGCATGAGAATGCACCAAGTTTCAAGATACGAGGTTTATGTTGAATTTTTAAATTCAACTACAGCAGTAGCAGAAGGATAGAATGCAGCTGCTCATATATTTTTTTTAAACGTGCACACAACCCTGCAGTTAAATTCTGGTTTTAATGAACTCTGCAAATTTTTTTGGTTAATGGCTGTAGCCATGTTTTTGTGCTTTGAATTTAAATTACATGGTTCACACACCACACAACCAAGTTTTAAAACCTACTCCATGCTGCGTGCCATAAACTTGCAACCACCGTCATTTAAATCTTCACCAACCACAGTTATGTTTTTACCGTCATTTTGATTTAATTCAAACGAGCCCACGTCGTGGAGGACCAACACTGCCAAGTCAACGGCAGCAACCAATTAGCAGGCGATCACATAGAAATGAGGTCCAGTCACCAAGCCTTCATTCGGACCTGATAAGATTTTATGAGTTCGATTTAATATTTTATCGCGTGCCCATGAGGGTGACGTCACAACAACAAATTGGAATGCGAAATTTATATGCAAACAAGTTTAATTTTGTTTGAGATCCGGCGGGCTTCACCTCCGACCAATGGGAGAGAGATCGCACAAAATTGATGTCCAGTAAGCAATGGAGAATTTGGTATGCGATAACTTTATTCAAAGGGATTTAATTTCATGGTTGAAATCCGCGACAAATGCTAAAACTTTAGGTTAAGTTTATTTTATGGTTTAATGTTTTTCTTTATGCGGCACCATATGCTTTCAGTTCTCAATATTATATATAAAGGTTTTAATATATATATTATAAACATGCAAATTTTATAATATATACATAATTTTTAGTTTTGTTATATATGTAAAATATACACAGGAGTTTTGTAAACTATGTATTAAAAAAAAAAAAAGGGAGCCTGAAGGCTGTATGGAGTGAACAGTGTATATTTTGTGACTGTGTATTATTGTAAAAGGCCAGAAGGCTAAAACAGAGGGTATTTCATTTTAAAAGGCCACAAGGCAGAAGAGCAAAAAGTGTGTGCATTTTTTTTTGGTGACTGTGTGTGTGCAATTCTACTAAGACAGAGAGTTGCATTTATGTAGACAGTGAGCAGAACTATAAGATATAGTTTTTGAAGAACACTGCGTGTGGAACAGTTTCATTTTTTTTGTAATCCCTCAAGGAGGAAGAATCTTAGTTTGTAACGGAGTTCTATTTTAATGAAATATAAGTGTTATTTTATGCATCTCTGTCCAGCAATTTTTTTTAAAATATCTGTGTTAAGAGGAGGAATTGTTTTATTCCTCTGTGCATTTTGGAATCATTCAAAAATTCCAACATGGTATCAGGGCTAGTCCAAGCTCTTTGAAGTTATCAAAGAAGATGAAGGAAAGAGCTTGTTGCAGCTTTTTACCAGCAGAGTGAAGGCTCAACAAAATTCAAGGTATTTTACAAAAACAGATTTTTGTTTTGTTTTAAAGAGTGCAGTCTTCAAAGCCAGTTTGCTTAAAAACAGAGTCAAGTTTTTAGCATAGTTCAGTGAGCTAGCCATGGTAGGAGCGAGCACAAGCACGAGCATAGGAAATACTCAACTCCCACAGTTCAATGGGAAGAACTATGACTATTGGGCAATCAAAGCATGAGCCCTATTTTCCTCTCAAGATTTATAAGAGCTTATTGAAGATGGTCTAGAAGAACTAAGAGATGAAAATTATTTTAATGCCTTAACACAGGCAGAGAAGGATTTGTTGAAGAGCAATAGGAAGAAGGACTCAAAATCCCTCTTCTATCTTTATCAAGCAGTGCATGAAAGTGTATTCCCAAGGATAGAAGCAGCTAAGAGGTCCAAGGATGCATCAGATACTCTCCAGATAGCCTACCAAGGTATGGAGAAGGTAAAGAATAAAAAATTTCAATTAATGAGAAGGGACTTTGAAGTTATTTGCATGAAAGAGTCTAATACAATAGACTCATTCTTTACTCTAATGATTGGGTTGGTTACCCAAATGAGATCTTGTGGAGAGGCAGTTAAAGAGAGAAGAATAGTGGAGAAAGTGTTGAGGATCTTACCCTCAAGGTTTGATGTGACAGTCACAACCATTGAAGAGACAAAGGATCTCTCAAAGTTTACAGTTGATGAGATTCATGCATCATTGATGACACAGGAACAAAGATTGGGTAGAATAGTAAACTCATCTTTGGAGCATGCCTTCAAGACCCAAATGTCCTTTGGAAGAGGTAAAGGTAGATGAAACTATAGAGGGAAAGGAAGAGGCAGAAGCCAAAACAGAGGAAGAAATAGCCCTGCAAATACTCATGGAAGGGGAAACAATCAAAATCAAAATCAAGGCCAAGGCAAAAGCCAACGATGACAACATCAAGCAAATGGACAAAGGTATGATAAATCCCAAGTCTAATGTCATTACTGTAAGAAGTATGGGCATTATGCCAATGAATGTAGGAAGAAACAGAGTGACATGGGTAATAGACCCAGTGTTAACATACTAAGGAAAATATGAGTCAAGAAAAGTTGTTTTTAGCATGTACTATGGTTGAAGAAAAGAATGAGGATATATGCTTTCTAGATTCAAGATGTAGAAACCGTATGACTGGAAACATTTACATGTTTTCCATGTTAGATGAAAATGTAAACTTTCAAGTAAAATTGGGAAAAGACAGTAAGGTCTCTGTCATGGGAAAAGGCAGAGTAAGTGTTTTGACAAAGAAAGGAGAAGGAATATCCATATCAAATGTGTACTATGTTCCTCGTATGAAGTGTAACCTCTTGAGCATTGGACAACTCATTCAAAAGGGGTACAATGTTTTTTTTGAAGATGATGTATGAACCATCATGGATAAACCACTAAGAAAGAAATGCATTGCACAAGTGAAGATGACAAGGAACAGAATGTTCCCTCTTAAGATGAGAGAAAATTTGAAGAAAGGAGTTGAAATGGCAGCAGTGACACAAGAGACGTTCCAAAGAGAAGAAAAAGATGAAAATTGGTTATGGCATTTGATATTTGGACATATCAACTTTGGAGGTCTGAATTTGTTGCATAGAAAAGGAATGGTAAAGGTATTACCAATGATTGAGAAACTAGACAACGTATGTGAAGGCTGCATCTTGGGAAAGCAACACAGAGAAAGCTTTCCGTCAGGAATGAGCATAAGGGCAAAGGCACCCTAAGAAATTGTCCATTCAGATTTGTGTGGACCAATGAAAACACCATCACTAGCAAGCAGTAACTATATGATGACTTTTATTGATGATTACGCAAGAAAAACTTGGGTGTATTTCTTGAAATATAAGAGCGAAGTGTTTGAGAAATTTGTCCACTTTAAGGCTCTTGTAGAGAAACAAAGTGGGCAACATATTAAAGGTTTAAGGATTGATAAAGGAGGAGAATATATATCAAAATAATTTCTGCGTTTTTGCAGAGAAAATAGCATATGCAAGCAATTTACAGCAAGGTACACACCACAACAAAATGGAGTTGCTAAAAGGTAAAATAGAACCATCATGGACATGGTAAGAACTATGTCGAAGGCAAAACATTTTCTAAATGAGTATTGGGCTGAAGCTGTCATTATGCAGCATACATATTCAATAGATGCCCAACCAAAGCTGTAATGAACAGAGTTCCAGAAGAATCATGGAGTGGCATAAAACAAAGTGTCACCCACATGAGAATTTTTGGTTGTGTGGCTTATGCACACAATCCAGATCAGCTAAGGAAGAAGTTAGACAGTAAGGGGGAGAAATGCATATTTATTGGATATAGTGAAGAATCAAAGGCATATAGAGTGTATAACACATCCACCAAGAATTTTGTTATAAGTATAGATGTACAATTCATTTAGGAAGAAGCTTGGGATGAAAGCATTAAGAAAACAATGAATGTGAAGAGATGTGTGTCTCATGATGATAATGAGGAAGAGATAGCTGAAATAAATCCCTCATTAGCAGCACCACCTCCACCAACATAAGGACAATAAGGGACACCACAAGTAGGTATTATAACACCCTTGAGAAGTGATAACAGTGCTTCTCCAAGCACACCACAAGGAGAATATTTGAGTGCTTCTAGAAGCATAAATTATGCAAGTGAAAGAGGAACCAGATTCAAAAATTTGAAGGAGATTTATGAGCAAGAGGCGTCAAATGAAGGTATGAACTTTTTATTTGCATTATATTGTCATGTAGATGATCCTGTTCATTTTTAAGAAGCTATAAAAATAAGAAATGGATAGATGCTATGGATGAAGACATGAATGCAATAGAGAAGAAAAAAACATGGGAATTGGTTGATCTCCCAAAAGGAAAAGAAGTTATTGGAGTTAAATGGGTTTATAAAACCAAAAGAAATTTTGAGAGTAATATTGAAAGGCACAAGGCCAAACTTGTTGTCAAAGGCTACAAGCAACAACAAGGAAGATATTATGAGGAAACATTTGCATCGGTTGCAAGAATGGAAACAATAAGAGCAGTGTTGTCCATAGCAGCACAACACAAGTGGAAATTTTACCAAATGGATGTGAAATAAACATTCTTAAATGGAGTATTGATGGAAGAGGTTTATGTTGAACAACCTCTGGGCTATGAGAAAGAAGGCCAAGAGCATAAAGTATGCAGATTGAAGAAAGCTCTTTATGGGCTGAAACAAGCACCAAGAGCATGGTATAGTAGGATAGATGCCTATCTACTGGAAAATGGGTTTGAGAAATGTGAAGGAGAACCCACATTATACATCAATGAGAAATATGGTAAGATGCTTATTGTTTTTTTATATGTTGATGATGTGATATTTACAGGTAATGATGCTTACCTCATTGAGAATTTTAAATCAGTCATGAAAGATGAATTTGAGATGACTGATACGAGATTGCTGAAATACTTCTTAGGAATATAATTAGAGTAAAATGAAAATAAATTTTTTATCTCTCAAGCTAAATATGTAAATGAAGTTTTGGAAAGATTTAATATGAAGGATTGCAAGGCAACAATTACTCCTACAGTGATGGGATTGAAATTTATCAAAGAGGACAACAACAAGGATTTCGATCCAATTTTGTACAAGCTCATAGTTGGAAGCCTCATGTATTTGACTGGAACTAGGCCGAATATCATGCATGTTGTGAGCTTAATTTCCATATATATGGAAGGGCCAAAGGAGGCACATTGGAAAGTAGCAAAAATAATTCTGAGGTATGTGAAAGGAACAAAGAGGTGTGGAATTTTATATACCACATTAGAAAATTTTGATTTGATTGGATATACTGACAGTGATTGGGCTGGAAGTATAGATGACAAGAAAAACACCTCTAGATATGTTATTCATATGGGTTCAGGAGTCATTTTATGGGCTTCAAAGAAAGAACCAATTTTGGCTTTATCTACAGTAGAGGCAGAGTATGTGGTAGCTACAGCAGCAGCATGTCAAGCAGTTTATATGAGGAGAATGTTGAGGAGTTTGTGTCATGAACACGTAAAAGGAAAAATAATTTATTGTGATAATAGCTCAGCAATAGCATTGTCAAAGAATTCAATGTTTCATAAAAGAACGAAACACATTGATGCCAAGTATCACTACATCAGGGAGCTAGTGAACGATGGTGAAATTGTTTTGAAGCATTGCAGAACAGAGTAACAGTTTGCAGACATTTTAACAAAACCATTGGGGCAGAAAAGTTTTAATTATTTGAGTAAGTATTTGGGTAGGGAAGAAAACCCATCAGTTGAATTTAAGGGGGAGTGTTGAATTTTTAAATTCAACTACAGAAGTAGCAGAAGGACAGAATGTAACCGCTCATAATTTCTTTTTAGAACGTGCACACAACCCTGCAATTAAATTCTAGTTTTAATGAACTCTGCAATTTTTTTTGGTTAATGGCCTTAGCCATTTTTCTATGTTTTTCATTTAAATTTTGTGGTTCACACACCACGCAACCAAGTTTTAAAACCTGCTCCATGTCGCGCCATAAACCTGCAACCACCGTCATTTAAATCTTCACCGACCACAGTCCTGTTTTTACCGCCATTTTGATTTAATTCAAACGAGCCCAGGTCATTGAGGACCCACACTGCCAAGTCAAAGGCATCAACCAATCAGGAGGTGATCGCGTAGAAATGAGGTCCAGTCACCAAGCCTTCATTCAGACCCAATAAGATTTTATGAGTTCGATTTAATATTTTATCGCGCGTCCATGAGGGTGACGTCACAGCAGCAAATTGGAATGTGAAATTTATATGCAAACAAGTTTAATTTTGTTTGAGATCTGGCGGGCTCCACCTCCAGCGAATGGGAGAGTGATCGTGCATAATTGATTTCCAATCAGTAATGGAGAATTTGGTATGCGATAACTTTATGCAAATGTATTTAATTTCGTGGTTGAAATCTGCGACAAATGTTAAAACCTTAGGTTAAATTTATTTTATTGTTTAATTTTTTTCTTTATGCGGCACCATATGCTTTGAATTTTTAATATTATATATAAAGGTTTTAATAAATATATATTATAAACTTGCAAAGTTTATAATATATACATAATTTTTAGTTTTTTTATTAATGTAAAATATACACAGCAGTGTTGTTAATTGTGTATTAAAAAACAAAAAAAGGAGCCCGAAGGTTGTATGGAGTGAACAGTGTATTTTTTGTTACTATGTATTATTGTAAAAGGACAGAAGGCTAAAACATAGGGTATTTCATTTTAAAAATCTAGAAGGCAGAAGAGCACAAATTGTGTGTGTTTTTTCTTTTTGACTGTGTGTGTGCAATTTTAATGAGACAGAGAGCTGCATTTCTGTAGGCAGTGAGAAGAACTATAAGACAAAGTTTTTGAAGAACACTGCGTGTGGAGAAATTTCATTTTTTTTGTAATCCCTCAAGGAGGAAGAATCTCAGTTTGTAACAAAGTTTTATTTTAATTAAATAGAAGTGTTATTTTATGCATCTTGGTCCAGCAATTTTTTTTTAAATCTCTGTGTTAAGAGGAGGAATTGCTTTATTCCTCTGTGCATTTTGGAATAATTCAGAAATTCCAACATTTTAATGATTTGATGCAATATTGATTCGAATCAAACAAATTTGGGGCCTCCAGGCTATATAGAAAGGAAATCATCTAAATAACGTTCGAGAGATGTATTGGAGTACAAATTTTCTTAGTTGATCAACACCAAGACAATGATGTAAAGAATCAACAAGACTAGGTAAAGCACCTGCTTCCAAATATTACTTGAACAAGATCATTTCACCAGATTCAACGTTCTAATTTGCAAAACGAAATTTTAGTGTTGGAAATGACACTCAAAAACACAACCAATCTAGAAGTTACAAGTATGCAGCTTCTGCAGGACACAATCTTCTCCAAGGTCGCCAGGTTTAATTTCGCAGACTCAGACATATTGCCTGGAAATGAAACTTATCCCCCAGAGTGACTACGCGAACTCTCCCCGAGTTGTTAGGTTGCAGGGTCACGCCAGATAAGGCCAACAATCGGTGTGACTCACCCTTTAAGCTCCTCACTAGAACTTCGACCTAAGAAGAATATATCTACCACTATACTCAACAAACATATCATCTCAGTGATGGAACAAAATATAAGGAAGAGGAACACACTTTTATATTGAGGAGTGTATCGAATCCATCCTGAAAGGGGCACAAGGAGTTATGCAGGGTTGTTGAGCCATAGAAGTCTGGCCCATCCTGATGGATCAATAATATGGTACCATAGTTTCTCAGGTATAGACCAAAAAATCACCCAATATTAGAATTTATATTGACATGGCAAAGAAATAAAGCTTCCTTCGATACTTGATTTTATGCATAATGACATATCTCCGAGGATGTTTTGAAGCTAACTCAAAGACCTCGTATGTAGCCAGGTTATCATGAAATATAAATGCTAACAGTGTGGGAATATTTTCTGAGGGCATGCTAGAAAATATATGGGCTAAAATTGAACCCAAACAAGAACAAGATCATCCCTAATGACAACTGAAATGCAATTAGATGCTTCCATCATTTGGGATAGGAGGGTATAGAAAAAATTCCCATACAATTGAAAAATGACCTATCTTTGTGCCATAACTACCAATCAGTGTGCTCATATTTACACCTAAGAGGCTCTTTTGTTCATCGAGTTCAGAATTCCCTGGGAAAACCTTAAATTGGTCAAGAAATAGTAATAAAATTGTGATCTTACCCAGAACTCAAGGAAGCATTTTTTGGAGTGATTTAAGTATACATTTAAATAGGGTTCTAGTAAACATCACAAAACACATAAGTCATGAAAGATCATAGATTTAAGAGGGGAGACAGTCCCAAATACCTTTATGGTGATTTTCGAGAGGGAGACAAATTTGTTGACAAGGGAGCTCTCCCAAATTACGATCAAGGAAGATCTTACATAAAGGACCAAATATGGAGAAAAAAATAATGTTAACCTAGCTGAAGGAAGCTGGGGTTCTTCTCAAGAATATTCAAATCGAGGGTTTAAGCCAAGAGGAAAACTCTCTTCATGTAGCTTCTCAAGGTGTTGTGTCAATGGAAGGAGAAATGGCAAGAAAACAATTAGCAACTACGTCAATCATAAACTCATGCAAATTCTGTTGGTGGTACAATGGAATTGGCAAAATGTGCATTAAGATTGTGCATGTTCAGTCTTTATGGTTGCACTAAGGGATACCTTTGTCCCCCATATCTATTTTTTGGAATGGGAAGAAATTAAAGAAGTTACTACTGCCCTTGGCTTTGTAAAGTAGTAGAGCTACATTCAACACTCGTTCTGTGGTAGGCCCATGGAAGAAAATTAATTAAAGAAGTGTATGGAGACCCTATAAAATCCACCCTATTTAACAACACAATGACACAACAATTTAGCACATAGGGGTCTAAATTGATTGTTTATTAATGCCTTTATTTTGATTAATTGACTGTGCTTCCAATATCCTTATTTCTTTAAAATCATGTCTAACCTATGTTATTTACCTGCGGGTAGAAGGAAGGAAACACGATGTTGGTCTATGCAAGGGGAATTGGGTTTCTTGTGGAGCTCAAATGACCAGGATTTCCTCTAGCAAGAAATATGGTCCTTTACAATCTCCAGGAACCTCACAATAAACACAAAGGAACCTATAAACTGCATTATTACAGTAGTTTGGAAACAAGTATCATAGGATTTCCAAGAACCCTCTCCATTCTCCTCTTCTCCTTCATTGTAATGTCAATGTCGCTCATCATAATTTCAACAGTAATTTTAAGACCGATTTGAGCATGTAACAGTCATTAGGCCTGAGAAAGAAGTTGGTAAGATCAAGGGTCATGAGGGTAGATGAAAGGTCACAGGAGGTCAAGGGTCACAATATATGAATAATCACCTGATCATCTCTATAAATGTTCCCTCGCACTTGAGTTGAGGCTAGGATTAGATAGCTTATTTTTGCTTGAGAGTTAGAGGCACCAAAATCTTGGTAGCTAGAAGAGTGAGTTGTAGTGAGGATAGAGTTTTGCATTGGGAAATGATTTAAGTAGCCCATGTTCCACTATTGGGTTTGACCAAGTTGCAAGATATGTGCTTGAAGTTAAAGCAACAATAATAACATGTTCTCCATGTTCGACATTGATTCCCATGCTTAATCATGGTGGTTGTATTGGTTGTCCAATATTTTTACTATATTTGTATGTTTTCTTTCATATATATAATATGTTATGGACTAGTTCATAGTTATTGCATGTATGTTTTTCTTTCGAAACTTTGTTTTCTTATTCCTCCCCATGTCGGTGATCGATTGTGAAATACTTTGCCACTAACTTCTGGAATGTTCTTTTTTATTAATTTCTAATTGGGTTTTGGCTCATTTTTCTCTCTCATGGCATACCCCTTCTTATTACTACTCAGACTTGTTTGTAACTCTTCTTGTATTTTGTCAATCTTGGGTTCATTTTGTTTCACTGTATGTGAGTTTCACTATAGTCCCCACTCTGACACCTTCTCATTTGATGGTTGAGAGTGGAAAAATTCATGGTGGAAGCAGGGCCGACATACTGGATGGGGCTCCTATCCCAAACGGTGTGAGGTCTAATTAGGAATTCACACTAGGGAGACCCCCTAGTTCTTGGCGATACATTCTAGCTCGTCAACAAAATTAACACTAAAAGGAGGCCCAGATGACAAGATGAGCCCTTGGAGCCTATAGTTAGTCTCATATTTTTAAATGGATACATCTTGAATCTCTATCCCAGGTTTTTTTCGTGAAAACATTAACCTTTCGATCCCGAGGGAAATAATCTACCACTTGTCGCAAAGGAAGTTTGATGGCAAGGGTTAAACAACAATTTTAGGACATATACTTCAAGTTCTGTATCGCTATCACTCTAACATAATACATTGTAAAGATATCATTGGTATTTTTTTTACCCTCATTCTTCAAGGTTGTGTTAAGTAATGGTGTGACAAATTACCTACTGCTTCCATCGATTCATTTTGAGCAACTCATCAGTAAGCTCCGACAAGCCTTTCATAGGTACGATTTTCAAGATTTATTTGAAAGGGTAAATTAGCTTAGGATGAATCTTGAAGTCTCATTGGAGGATTTTTCTGCTATATTTTTTCATATGTGCTCTGAATTTCCTGAAAGATATTTTGATTGGGTGTATTTGAGGGAAAAATTTCACCATCTGGTTCACATTTCATGGCAGCACCTGCAATCTAAAACAAATATTGATCTTTATGAGAATCGTGATGATCTGGTAGTTACAAAATGTTCAGATCTTGTCCCAAATATTGTATTGTCTGTCTCTCTAAGTCAGGAACAACTTCAAGCCACCAAGGAGGAAATTACTACTTATGAAATTTCTCATCCTCCTCCTGCTTTCTTACCTAATGAGGTTCTAGTCATAAATAGTTTAGATGATGAAGAATGCTTGCAGGGAATTGAACCAAATTGTACCACTTTCAAATCTCTCATACATCCTCTTGAATTTGAACATGAATATCAAGTTGATATTACATCTCTCCATGTTGATGACACCAAGCTCGAGTCCATTAAGCCTATTCCTCAATCTATTCTTGAACTTCATTCACCAGTTGGAAATGACTTGGGTCTTGTCTCAGATAAATTTTATTGTCCTAGAAAATAAATCGACCATGACATGCATGTAGGCTCATTGTTCCACATAAGGGTGATGTTTCACAATCACAGTATGAGGATCTTGAATCACTTTTTCCTGCTCTCTTCCATCTACAGTCTTTGATTGGTGAAGAAGAATGCCTTACATCTCATCCAATTCAAGAAGGTTCTCTAACAGATTCCTCTTCACTTCAAATACAAGAAGAGCCTTATGTGCGAAATACCCAACCTAGTTGAATTTGTGGCTTCAAAAAATTTCACACCATCAAAAATGTATTCACTCACAGCTCTAAATATTTTCATTTCCATCCATCTATTGATCCTACAAAGCCACCAAAATTTGATGATTCACATTTCAAAGATTCAATGACTCATCTGGAAGTTGAGGCACTTTAGCTTCTACTGATGGTGATGTCAGGTTCTCACGATCTTGATGAGACCCCTGAAACAAGTAAAATTAGGGTTTTTAAATTTATGGTTTCTGCACACCACGCTCCTATCATAATTATCTTTCAGGATGCAATCTCATTTTGGAAAGCCTCTATTCGAGTGATATTCCTCCAAGAAAAAATTTCCATCCTCTATCAACTGATATGCACCAATGTCTATACACGAATTTGTTTGTTGAAGAGGGTACACCGGCCATTGTCTAAAATATTTTTTTACTGTGACCCAAGTGATGCAGATTGTGAATAATAACAAGTAGGTGATTTCTTACAATCCACTATATGTGGGAGTACCAATAGTCTTATCTCTCTCTTGCATGAGACTCTTCAGGATGATTCACCTCATTCTTGGGAGTCTAAAGAATATGATTTGTTGAACTTCCAACCTGTCAGTGTTCAAACATATGATCAAATCAACAACTTATTCATTGGTAGATGTCTTTTCACAGCTAGCCATGACCACGAGGATGCACCGCTTGATCTTACAAAACAACTGATATTTGACAACCTATCGTTTGAAGTTTTAGATATTTGTCAAGATGTTGAGGCACTTCAGTTTTCGCTAATCGTTATGTCAAATCGTCATGTCCTCGACAGAATGCATGGAAAACTTCAAACTAGGGTTTCTGAAATTAGGGTTTTGGCGCTTGAATCTTTCAGTATCTTAGTTACACTTGGAAAAAAACCCTCTTTTAAAATTACTCAAGTTTCTCAGCCTCAACATCATGATGGGATTCCTAGTCGACTTGAAGGATCTTATCTAGCAATTGTATCTGCAACTAGGCAGTGTCTTGCCTCACTTTCATTGAATCTGGGGTTATGCATGCATGGATGTGTGTCATGGTTGAAAGATAATATATTTCAAGTATATCATTTTGTTTACCATGATTAGAATGTAGGTTTTCTTGAACGGTCTTTTATGGTATCTTTTCCTCTAAGAAGACATGACCTTTTTGTTGTTGTGCATGTTTCATAGGTAAAATTTGGTGTTGCAAAATTATTCATGTTGGTTCTCATTGCGGAAATATTTGTTCTTGTAGGTCGGTAAGTTCTATGATGGCTAGATTGGAGGTATGATTTCACATAACCAAACCTCATCTATGTTTAAATTAGCGTTTTAGGGTTATAATAGTTAGGTTTTAGGTTTTTCTTATTAATTTTTTGATTAAGGTTTTCTTCTTAGCATTTTCCTTATGGTTGAAATATTCCTTGTTACATTTTATTTATCATGATTGATCAATTGCTGCATGACATTAGGAATTTAAGCTTCCACTCTAATTCTTGCACTGCTCGTTGATGCATGGAATTCACGAAATCTCTGCATATGCATTGCATTGGTCCTTTCATTGTAATTGTATGATTTATTCCTAGCATTTAAATATCATTGCATTGCACTATAGTCCCTCCTGATGCATTATTTTTCTTTCATAGCATACACTAGTCGATGATCTATGTTGCATGCCACTGCATCAACCTTCACAAACTTGGAGCCTTTGATCCTTTGATGCTATGAATATCTTTCTTACACCTTCTTGCACATTCTCAAACCCTAAGGAAGCTTGCTTTGAAGTATTTGCACATGCTGAAACCCCAGAAGAGCTTCCCTTAGTTACTTTTCCCTAATGTTGAAACCCTAACCCTAATGATTGTGTGTGGTTTTGATGGTTACTCCAAGAGGTATATTCTCTTAGAAGCAGTCATCAAAGTTACATCATGGACATGTTTCCTACAAGTATAAGTCATTATCAAGGAAAATACGAACATGTTGCTTGTGGGAAACCCTTATCAGTTTGAATGACCTATACCCATAACCTTAATATTGTGATCATCGTGGGTTTTAATAACTCAATGACTTGTTTTCATGGTTCACGTGTTAACAAGAGAAGAGATGTGGAATCTTGGCATGAGGGAAAACTTAGATCAATTTTTTTTTTCAATTTATGTCAAAAAAAAAAAAACCTCTCTTGCCCATAAAATAAGTCTGGATCCCTCATCTGCCTTGGCACAATGAACACCCAATAATAAGTACTAATGTGGACATAAAATAAAATTAAATTAAATAAAGGGTAAAGGATTGAGAAATTTGTCCCACACAGAGAGGTAATGGAATGACTCCTCCGAGGTACTGACCAGGCTCTCTGGAAGTGGGGCAACATTTGTGATTTCTTCAAGTGACTCCACCAGGGTACTGCTTAGGCCCGATGGCAGCAGAGCAAAAGCAGAAACTTATTTTAAAAATTCTAAATATAATAAGACATCTTCCTTGTTCTTTGCATCATCATCAACTACTAGCATGCGTTAAATTATAATTGGGTGTTTACTAACTAGGAGGACCTAGCTGAGACACCGAGGGAAGGCATATGTGTAAATGTGATGGTAACACAAGAGGTACCCATAGTGAATGTTCAATATCCCCTTGCACCATTACCTAGACTCAAACTATTGTAGGGGTGTTGGCAGAGATGCTGGATTCTACCAATGGTTCGCCAATTGTTGTATCCGCTACAACAACACCCAAAATTTGCGCATATTCAGAATTTTGGGCCCCCCTCTACTTGCCTCAAGCCACTAAGGTTATGATCTAATTGTTGATCGATTAATATCCACATGACTTCGTCTTATCAGACCTTGTCAATGCACTCTCCCGTGCAATCTTGCGATAGATATTGCATTCATTGGTCATGTTTTATCTCGTTCATTGAACCTAACATTGCATTATGGTTTTGGACGTTTGATCACTTTCCCATGACTTCGTAGTTTGTCCATGCCAAATTTTCCTTTCAAACAATGGTGGCACCACGTGAGGGTAGACAATACTTTGATCTGGCTTTCATTATGATTGGCCACACTAGGGTTTCAGAGAAACTCTAAATTGTTAAGAGAGAGGCCCTCCCCAGGTTTAAACCTAATTCACATACCTCGAGGATGCATTCTCATCGACATCGATTGGCATCATCGAACAAATCATTGCATGTAGTATCACCGTAGACCCATGGTTGTTTCCCCCCATCTCTGCATGTTGACTAGCATCATAATAATGCTATATTGTCCTCACACACTTGGAACCCTATATTGACATGAATAAAGATCCCCACTCTTAATAACACATTTTCACTATTACTTCAAGGCCCTTTCTCTATAACTACACCATTTCCCTTGGAATCACATAAATCACTTGCAGTTCATAAGTCCATTAAAGCGCCTAGATGTTGAGCTAATTTTCGAATTTGAGCATCTCTTACTCTACTCATATAACTTAGTTGCAATTTTACTATCACCTCTAGATGAAATTATTCTCATTATTTTAATTGTTTGTTCCATTTTCTTTGCAGGGACTTAAATGGAGCTGCATTGGGCACATTTTGAATGAAGAAGGATGAAATTAGATGAAATTAAATAACAGGTTGAAAATACGCCACTTATGGATGAAATAGTATCTAAAATTATAAAATGTTGGCTTCATGAGGCTTTGTAAAGAACAACATTTCGTAGGACAAGGCATATTCTTGATACATGGCATTGTAGGTGTTTTTTAAAATATTGTTCATGCCTTTGTGTTTTAAGGGAACCATCGCTGAGAATAATTAAGATCCAAGTGGCCAACATGAAGCTAGCACGCATTCCAAAGCAATGCATGGAGCATAAGTGGTAAAGGGTGTGGAAAGTATGTTTAAAGGTCACCACGGGACAGTGAACTCAACATACCATTGGATATAGTTATCAAAGAGGATGTTTTTCACATGTTGAAGCGGTTTAAGGACCAAGACTTAACATGGTCATAAAGCCAGATTCACACGAATACTTGCTTACACTGAGGACCAAAAGAGTGACTCCATGGGCACACAAGCACCTTCGAACCTGATTTATTGAGAGATAGTATGGTCAGATGTACTTTCATGGGATATATGCATGTGTACTGAGTGTATTCAACTCTGGATGACATCCGCCGAATACCATGAATGCTGGAGACATGTGCCTCATCTCCCGCAAAAATAGGAAAGCCTGATGGTTGTGGAGATTGTCAAAGTCGGAACAAACGCGACTTGGGAATGAGTTGTTCGAAGTCATAGTTTTGCAGTTCTTAAACAGTTGCCTCCAGTTCTTAGAGATGCAATTTACCCCCCTATCTGAAAATGTGAACTGGGCATAATATCTGAGCCTGCGATACATGCTCCTGCAATGCTCTTTCTTTCACAGTATGGAAAATTCTGAACAGAACTTGTGTGGCACGTTGTAACTGGACGTACTTAAAGGGTGAGGCAAGAAACAACATGCAGTAAGTAGAGCCAACACTCCAATGATCAGAAGAATTTCAATGTTGCATATCCCCTGGAAAGGAAATCATTCATGAAGCTTCCTGGATGTGTCTATTATCGTAGTTAATGGTAGATGAAATAAGTAATAATCATGAAGAGAGAGGGTTTAATTTTTACACATTCTTCTCAGCAATGAGAATACGTTAAATTTCGTGTGACCAGGTTTAATTCTTTGCTGTAATAATGATTGGAATCAAAGCAATTTGGAGCTCGCAGACTATATCGAAAGGAAGTCATATAAATAACGTTCGCTAGACGTATTGGAGTACGAATTTTTTTAACTGATAAACACCAACACAATGATGCAAAGAAACAATAATACTGTGTAAATCACCTGCTTCCGAATATGACTTGAACAAGATCATTTCGCCAGGTTCAACATTCTAATTTTTAAAATCGCAGTTGAATGTTCGCGATGACACCAAAAAACACAGCGAATCTGGAAGTTACAAGTATGTGACTTATGTAAGTTGGAATATCGTCCAAGTTTGTCAGGTCACATTTTGGAGCCTGCAAATGTGACTTATCCCCGAGTGCGACTACTAGACCTCTCCCTGAGTCATTAGGTCACAGGGTCGCGCCTGATAAGGCAAAAAACCGGTGGGACTCTCACCCTTCTCTGAACTGTGACCTCCTCACCAGAACTGTGACCTAAAAGGAATATATATATCTCTCTGCTAAGCAGATATACTTTCTCAGTGATGGAAGAAAATAGAAGGAAGAGGAATGCACTGTTGTATCGAGTAGTGTATTGAAACCATCCTAAAAAGGGCACACGGCATATTCGAGTGGTGGTGAGGCATGGAAGTCCAAACCATCCTGATGGATCGATAATTTGGTACTGAATTTTCTCAGGGATACACCAAAACATCACCCAATCTTAGAATCGGTATGCCTCTTGACATGGAAAAGAAATAAAGCTTCATTCGATACTTGATTGTATGCATAATGACAGATATCCGAGGAGGTTTTGCATCCAACCGGCCTCGTATGTAGCCAATTTATCATGATATATGGATGCTGACAGTGTGGGAAGATTTTCCCTGGGATGCACTAAAATTGGACCCAAACAAGCACAAGGTCATCCCTAATGACAACTCAAATGCGATTAGAGGCTTCCAGCATGTGGGGTAGGAGGTTATAGACAAAATTCCCATACAATACAAAAATGACCGATTTTTGTGCCATAACTACGAATCATTGAGTTGATATTTACATATCAGAGGCTCTTTTGTTCATAGAGTTGAGCATTCCCCAACAAAACCTTAAATTGGTACCAGCAATAGTAATAAAATTATGAGTTTAGCTAGAACTCAAGGAATAATTTATTGGATTGATTTAAGTATACATTGAAACAGGTTTCTACTACACATCACAAAACACATAAGTCATGAAATATCATAAATTTAAGAAGGAAGACAGTCTCAAATAACTTTCTCGTGATTTCCAAGAGGGAGACAAAATTGTTCACAAGGGACCTCTTCCAAGTTACCCTTAAGGACGATCTTACACAGAGGACCACAGAGGGAGAAAACAAGGATGTTAACCTAGGTGAGGAAAGCTAGGATTTTCCTTAAGAAGCTTCACATCCAGGATTTTAGCCAACAGCAAAACTCTCTTCATGTAGTTGCTCAAGGTGTTGTGTCAATGGAAGGAGCAATGGCAAGAAAACAATGAACAACTACCTCAGTCATCAACTCATTTAAATTATCTAGGAGGTACAATGGAATTGGTAGCAAGTGCACTAAGATTGTGCAGATTCAAACATTATGAAGCCACTCTCCCATATCAAGTTTTGGGAATGGGAGACAATTAAAGAAGTTACTACGCCCCTTGGCTTTGAAAATAAGCGGAGTGACATTCAAAACTCATTCTATGGTAGGCCCATGGACAAACATTGATTAAAGAAACACATGGATACCCTATAAAAGACACCTTATGTGACAAGAGAGTGGCACAATAATTTACCACACAGGGGTCTAAATTGATTATTTTTTAATCTCATTATTTCAATTAAATGACTATGCTCCCAATATCCTTCTTTCTTTAAAATCATGTCTAACCTATGTTATTTACCTGCAGGTAGAAGGAAGGAAATGAGATGTTGGTCTATGCAAGGGGATTGGGGTTTCTCGTGGAGCTCAAATGACCAGGATTTCCTCTAGCAAGCAAGGTGGTCACTTACAAGCTCCAGGAACCTCGCAATAATCTCAAAGGCATCTCGAAACCACATTATTACAGTAGTTTGAGAACAAGCATTCTAGGGTTTCCAAGAACCCACTCTATCCTCCTCTTTTCCTTTATCATAATGTGAATTTCGCTCCCCATAATGTTAGCAGTAATGCTAATACTAATTTGAGCATGTAACAACCATTAGTCATGAGAAACAAGTGATTAAGCTGAAGCGTCATGAGGGTAGCTTAAAGGTCACAAGAGGTCAAGGGTCACGGTAGGTGAAAAATCACCTCATCTCTATAAATGTGCCCTCCTACCCCATTATTAGGGACATTATAATTTGCGTTGAGGATAGGATTAGATTTTTTTTTTTTCTTGAAAGCTAGAGGGACTCAGCTCTTGGAAGCTAGAAGACTGAGTTGGAGTGACGATAGGGTTTTGCAATGGGGAATGATATAAGTAGCCCATGTTCCACTATTGGATTTTTACCAAGTTGCAAGATATGTACTTGAAGTTCCAACATCATTAATAATTTGTTCCATGTTCGTCCTTAATTCCCATGATTACTCATGTTGGTTGTATTGGTTGTCTTATATTTTCACTGTATTTGTGTTTGTGCTTTCATACACGCAAAATGTTATGGATTGATTCATAGTTGTTTCATGTATTCTTTTCTTTCAAATCTTTGTTTATTTATTCCTCACCATGTAGGTGATCTATTGTGAACCAATTTTCAAATAAATTCTCACATGTTCTTGTTCATGTATGTATGATTGGGTTTTGGCTCACTGATCCCTCTCATGGCATACCCATTCTTATTGTTGTTGAGACTTCTTTGTATCTCTTCCTATAGTTTTTCAATCTTGCGATGATTTTGTTTCACTATATGGGAATTTCACCCTTGTCCCCACTCTGACACCTTCTCATTTGAGAGCTGAGAGCAAAAAAAATCATGGTGGCAGTCGGACCCACATATTTTATGGGACTCCTATCCCAAAAGGTGTGAGGTCTAACTGGCACTTCACACTAGGAAGACCCTCTAGTTGTTTGTTGTACATTCCAACCCATCATCTGAACTGTCTCATCCATTACACCCTGATTTATTTCATGGGTCCACTATACTAGTGGTTTCTTCAAATAATTCTTATCTTTATCTCGCTGGTGTTGTTTTCCATCATCCACATGAGGGCAATGTTTCATAATCACAGTATGAGGATCTTGAATCTCTTTTTATTGCTCTCTTCCATCCACAGTCTTTGGCATGTGAAGAATAAGGCCTTACCTCTCGACCGATTCAAGAAGGTTATCTCATTGATTCCTCTTCACTTCCAATCCAAGAAGTGCCTTGTGTGTCAGATAGCCAACATGATTGAATTTATGGCTTCAAAGATTATCACACCATCGAAAACATATTCGTTCACATATTTGATGATTTCCATTCGCATCCATCTATTGATCCTAAGAAGCCACCAGAATTTGATGATTCACATTGTGAAGATTGAGGGACTCATCATGAAGTTGATGCACTTCAGCTTCCGCTGATGGTTATGTTAGGTTCTCACGATCCTGATGAGACCCTTGAAGCAAATAAAATTAGGGTATCTGAAGTTAGGTTTTTTTCACACCATGCTCCTATCACTATCATCTTGCCACATGCAAGATCATTTTGGAAACCCTCTTATTTGAAAGATTTTAATCTGAGCATAACATTCCATCCTCTATCAACTCATATGCATCATCCTCTATACCGTAATTTGATTGTTGAAGAGGGTACAATAGCCATTGTGTCAAATATTTTTTACTACTGCCTATTCGATGTGGATTTTAAACATGAACAAGCATGTGATGTGTTACAACCCAGTATATGTGGGAGTACCAATTGTCTAACTTCTCTCTTACTTGATACTCTTCCGGTTGATTCACATCATTCTTTGGAATCTAAAGAATCTAATCTATTGAACTACCAACCTGTTAGTGTTCAAACATCTGATCAAATCAACGACTTATTCACTTATAGATGTCTTGTCACAACTAACCATGACCACAGGGATGCACTAATTTATCTTACAAAACCACTGATATTTGATGATCTATCATTTGAAGATTTATAGTTCTGTTAATACAGTGGGGCACTTCAACTTCCGATGATGGTTATGTTAGGTCTTCACATCTTCGACGATGTCCATGGACAAATTCAAACTATGTTTTTTGAAATTAGGGTTTTTAAGCTTGAATCTTTCGGTAACTAAGTTACACCTAGAGAAAACCCCTGTTTTCAAATTCCTCAAGTTACTCATCCTCAAGGTCATGATGGGATTGCTAGCTGGCTTGAAGGATCTTATCTAGCAAATGTATTTGTAGGTAGGAAGTGTCTTGCCTCAGTTTCGTTGAATTTAGGGTATGCATGAATGGATGTGTGTCATGGATGGACAATAATATATTTCGAGTATATCATTTTCTTTACAATGAATTGATTGTAGTTTCTCTTGAAGGGTGTTTTCTGGCATGTTTTCTTGTAATAATACATGAACTTCTTACTCTTGTGCATGTTTCACAAGTAAGCTTTAGTGTTGTTGCACAATTATTCATGTTGGTTCTAATTGCGGACATATTTTTTCTTGCATATCGATAACTACTGCAATGGCCGCATTGGAAGTCTGATTTCACATAATCAAACCTCCTCTCTGGTTAAATTAGGGTTTAAGGGTTTAGACTAGTTAGATTTTAGGTTTTTCTTCATAGTTTGTTGATTAATTCTTACTTCTTAGCATTTTATTTATGGTTTCAATATACCTTGTTGCACTCATATTCTTTCATTGCTCATTGTTGCGTGGCATTCACAAAATTTCTGCATATGTATTGAATTGGTCCTTTCGTTGTAAATGGATGATTTGTTCCTTACATTTACATAGAATTGCATTGGACTATAGTCCCTAATGTTTTGTTACTTTTCTTGCATAGCATACACTAGCCGATGACATAACCTACCATTTTTCCTCTATGTTGCATGCCACTACATGAGTAGTCATGAACCTGGAGCCTTCGATATTTTGATGCTATAAATGGCTTTCTTATACCTTCTTTTCACATGTTGAAACCCTATAATATCTTACCTTAGTCACCTTGCCCTAATGTTGAAACCTTAACCCTAATTATTGTGTGTAGTTGTGACGGTTACTCCAAGAGGTAGCTTCTCTTAGAACCAGTCATCAAACTTACATCATGGACATATTTCCTATGAGTAGAAGTCATTAGAAAGGAAAATACCAATAGGTCACTTGTGGGAAACCATAATAATTTTGAATGACATATACCCATAGCCTAAATATTGTGCTCAACATGGTTTTGAATATCTCAATGAACTCTTTTCATGGTTCACCTGTTAACTCGCTAAGATAATTGGAAGCTTGGCATGAGGAAAACATAAATCAGAATATATTTCAATTTCTTTAAAATAATAAACAGCCTCTCTTTCTCATAAGATAAGTCGTGATCCATCATCCACCCTGGTGCAATGAATGTCCAATAATAAGTGCTAATGTGCACATAAATTAAAAAATTAAATAAAGGGTAAAGGATCTAGAAAAGCGTCTTGCACATAGAGGTAATGTAACAACTCATCTATGGTACTCCCCAAGATCACTGGCAATGAAGAAATATTTGTGATTTCTTGAAGTGACTTTATTGGGGTACTGTGTAGGCCTGATGGCAATGGAGCAACACAATAAACTTATTTTAAAAATTATGAATATAATAATCCCTCTACCTTGTTATTTGCATCATCGTCTACTACTTCCATGCGTGAACTTCTAATTCGGTGTTTACTAACTAGCGAGACTTAGTTGAGACACAAAGGGAAGGCATATCTGTAAAGGTCAAGGTAACACAAGAGGTACCCATAGTGATTGTTCAATATCCCCTTGCATGCCTATCTACACTAGAACTATTGTACGAATGTTATCAGTGATGCTGGAATTCACCAGTGGTTCGCCAATTGTTGTAGTTGCTATAAAAACACCAAAAGTTTGGGCATATTCAAAATTTTGGGTTGCCCTCTACTCACCTCAATTCATTAAGGTTATGAACCGATTGTTGATCAGTTAATATCCCCATGAATTGTTCTTATTAGACCCTTCAATGCACTGTCTCGTGCAATATTGTGATATATATTGCATTCATTGTTTGTGTTTTATCTCGTTCATTGACCCTATAATTGCATTGCCGTTTTGGAGGTTTAATCGTGTTCCCATGACTTCACAGTTTGTCCCTCCCTAATGTGCCTTTCGAAGAGTGGTGGAAACATATGACGGTATAAAAGATTTTGATCTCGCTTTCATTATGATTAACCATACTAGGGTTTGGGAGGAACCCTAAATTGTTAAGTGAGAGGCTCTCCCCATGTTTAAACCTAATTCACATACCCCAAGGACACATTCTCATTGGCATGTCCGGGAATCATCAGAGGAATCATTGCATGTCATATCACCCTATGCCCATGGTCGTTTCCCCCCATCTTTGCATGTCCACTAGGGTCGTAATAATGCTATCTTGTCCTCACACCCTTGAAAACCTAGATTGACATGAGTAAAGATCCCCACTCTTAATTACACATGTTCACTAGTACTTCAATGCCCCTACTCGATAACTACACCATTTCATTTGGCATCACATAAATCGCCTGAAATTCTTAATTCCATTAAAGCGCCTAAATATTGAGTTGATTTTCGAATTTGAACATTTCTTATTCTGCTCGTATAACTTAGTTGCAATTTTACTATCACCACGAGATGAAATTATTCTCGTTGTTTTAATTCATTGTTCCATTTTATTTGTAGGGACTTGAATGGAGATGCATTGGGAACATATTGAATGAATAAGGATGAAATTGAATAATAGGTTGAAAATATGCCACTTATGGAGGAAGTATTATCTAATGATATAAAATGTTGGCTTCACGAGGCTTTGTAAAGAACAACATTTAATAGGAAAAGGAATATTATTGATACATGGCATGGTAGGTGTTTATTTTAAATATGATTCATGCCATTATTTTTTAAGGGAGTTTTTGCCGAGAATAATTAAGAGCCAAGTGGCCACCATAAAGCTAGCACATGTTCCAAGGCGATAAATGGAGTTTAAGTGGTAAAGGGTGTGGAAAGTATGTTTAAAGGTCACCATGGGAGAGTGCACCCCACATACCATGGGAAATATGTATCAAAGAGGATTTTATACGTGCATGTTGAAGTGCTTTAGGGACCAAGATTTTACATTGGAATAAATCAAAAATCACACCTATACGTTCCTAAATTCAGGACCAAACGAGAGATGCCATGGGAACACATGCGCCTTGGAACCTAGTTTATTGAGAGATAGTATCGTCAGATGTAATTTTAGGGGATATATGCATGTATAAAGTGGCCAGTTCTGTAGATTGAGTCTGTATTTATATACTCTGAATACCATAAATGCTCGAGACATTTTCCTCCTCTACCGCGACAGTAGGAAAGACAGATGATTACGGAGATTGTCAAATTCGAAACAAGTCCGACTTGGGAATGAGTTGTTCGAGGTCACATTTTTGCATTTTTTAAACAATTTCCTCCCACATAAGAGATGTAATTTACCCTTCTATCTGAAAATGTGAATTGGGCATAATATCTAAGCGTCTGATACATTCTCTTGGGAATGATCTTTCTTTCATAGTATGGAAAAGTCTGAACCAAACTTGTGTGGCGCGTTGTAAGTGGCCGTACTTAGAGGACAAGGAAAGCAACGACATGCATTAAGTAGAGCCAACACTCTAATGATGATCAGAACTAGAATTTTGTATACCTGCTGGTAAGGAAATCATTCGTCAAGGTTCGTGGATGTGTTTATTATTGCAGTTAATGGTAGATGACATAAGTAATACTCTAGACGACACCTCTCTAACATGATGAAGAGAGAGGGTTTATTTTTTACACATTCTTATGAGGCATGAGAACACATTAAGTTTCAAGATACGAAGTTTAATTATTTGTTGTAATAATGATTAGAATCGAATCAATTTGGGGCCTACAGACTATATCAAAAGGAAGTCATCTAAATAACATTCGGGAGACGTATTGGAGTACGAGTTTTCTTATCTGATCAACACCAAGACAATTATGTGAAGAACCAACGAAACTGGGTAAAGCACCTACTTCCGAATATGACTTGAACAAGATCATTTCTCCAAGTTCAACGTTCTATGTCACAAAATCACATTTTAATGTTGGCGATGACACCCAGAAACACAACCAATATGGAATTTACAAGTATGCGACTTCTGTAGGTCGCAATATTCTCCAAGGTCGTTAGGTTGCATTTTGCAGCCTTACACATATGGCTTGGAAATATGACTTATCCCCCAGTGCAACTACACGACCTCTTCCTCAGTCATTAGGTCACAGGGTCGCGCCAGATAAGGCTAACTGGTGCGACTCTCATTCTTCTCTGATCGTGCGACCTCCTTACCATAAATTCGACCTAATAAGAATATATCTACGTCTTTGCTCAATAATTATACCTTCTTAGTGATGGAATAAAATAGAAGGGGAAGAGGAATGCACTATTGTATTAAGGATTGTATTGAATCCATCCTAAAAGGGGCACAAGGTGTATCGGGGGCTTGTGAGCCATGGAAGTTTGACCCATTCCAATGGATCAATATTTGGTACTACAATTTCTTAGGGATAGACCAAAAACACTGTTACTGATGAAATAGGTAATCACACTGTTACCTACTTTTTTTGCTAGCATAAAAAGCACTTGATTTTGAAAAATGGTGATGCAGAATCACCCCCTTTTTTTTTGTGCACGTTTTTGACACTCTAATATTTTTATTTATGAAGTCTGAATATTTGTTTTAAAATGTTAGTGATTTTCATGTTAATTTTGAAACGTATTGATGCAGCGTCAACCTTTTTTTTTAGAGAGGTGATTTTCATGCTAATTTTGAAACGTATTGATGCAGCATCAACTTTTTTTTTCTTAGAGTGGTGATTTTCATGTTGGCAATAAAACACAAAAGTTAGATAAAAAAAATATATATAAAAACAATAAAAATGTAAAAAAAAAACAAAATTACCTCATAAAAATAAAAAAAAAACAAACAAACAAAAAAAACAAAAATATTCGAAAATTATATCAAAAGAAATAACAAAATAAAAAAAAAAATAAAAAACAAACATCAAAAACATTTTTTTCTAAGTTATTAAAAAAAACCATATAATTAAAAAAAAAAATTAAAATAGAAAATTTCAAAATAATTAAAATTACAAAATTAAAATTTAGATTATAAAATAAAATACAAAAAAGAAAAAAATAAATTTAAAAATTTAAATTAAAAAATAATAATAATAAGAAAAAAAATACAAATTTTAAAATTAACAAAAAAAACAAATTAAAAAAAAAAAAAAAATTATAATTGAAAAAGAAAATTAAAATAAAAAAAACTATAATTAAAAAACAAAAAAAATGAAAAAAACCACCTGCAAATAATTAAAAAACAAATATCCATAAATTTGTTGTTTTTTTTAAAATGGAACAATTTATAAATTTTAAAAATAAAAAACTAAATAAACTAAAAGATTAAAAAAAAAAAAAATTAATAATAAATAAATTTTAAATTTTAAAAAATAATTAATTTAAAATATTAAATTAAAAAAACAAAAAAATTTAAACAAATCAAATTTAAAATTTAAAATTTGAATTAAAAAAAAAAAAATTTAAAAAATTATTAAAAGAAAAAAAAATTAAAAAAATTAAAAAAGAAATTAAAAACATAAAAGAAAAAAATCAAATTAAAAAAAATATTAGAAATTACCAAAAATAAAAAATAAAAAAAAATCTTACGAATTAAAAAATATTTAAAAAAAAAAACCTTAAAAAAAAAAAAAACTTAAAAAAATAAATTATTAAAAATTAAAAAAATAAATAAATAAATAAATAAAAAAGAATTTTTTGAACGTGGTGGCGCCGCCAATCGGCCTCTCGTCGTGGAAGGCCGATCCGGGAATCGCCCTCCCGCGGCTGGAAGCCGATTCCAGGAATCGGGAATCGCCCTCCACTGCCACCTGGGCGGGAGGCCGATTGGCGATGCCACCACGATCAAAAATTTATTTATTTAATTTATTTATTTATTTATTTTTAATATGATATATATTTAT
This sequence comes from Pinus albicaulis, assembly GCA_034641835.2. NCBI lineage: Eukaryota > Viridiplantae > Streptophyta > Pinopsida > Pinales > Pinaceae > Pinus > Pinus albicaulis. The sequence goes on along the minus strand of CM076581.1, from coordinate 1,075,908,010 downwards.
ATATTTTTTTAAATTCAATAAATTTTTTTTTTTTTTTTTTTTAAATTTGATTTTTGTATTTGAAATTTAATTTGTTTTAATTTTTATTAAATTTTTATTCTTTTTTATTTAATTGATTTTTTTTTTTATATTTTTTTTTTATTATTAAATTTTATGTTTAGTTTTTTCATTTAATTTTTTAAAATTTAATAAATTTTGTTTATTTATTTATTTGAATTTAATAATTTTTTTTTTAATTTTTATTTTTTTATTATTATTTTTTTAATTACATAAAATTTTTATATTTTTTTTTATTTCAATTAAACTTATGTATTTAAAATTAGATTTTTTTTTTAAATTAAACTTAATGTTTTCAAATTAATTTGTTTTTTTTTTTTTTTTTATTTAATATATTTTTTCTATTTATTTTTTCAATTTTTCATTTTTAATTGATATATAAAGTTTTTTAACTTTCTTTCTCTTTTTTTTTAATTTATTTTTTATTTTGAAAATTTATTTGTTTATTCATTATTTATTAAAATATATATATATATATATATATATATATATATATATATATATATATATATATATATATATATATATATATATATATTTATAAATTTAGTTGGTTATTTTAATATTAACTTTTTTTAAATTTTATAAAATCTAATATATATATTTTTAATTTAAGTTCATATATATATATATATATATAGTTTTTTATAATTCAAATTTAATTTATTTTTTAAAATTTATTTGTTTTTTTAATATATATATATTTTTAAATTTAATATTTTTATTGTATTTTATTTTTAATTAATTTTTCATTTTTTTACTTTTAATTTAAATAATGTTTTTTTATTTTTATTTTTTAATTTTTATTTTAAAGTTTTAAATTTATAAAAATTTAAAATATTTCTTTCTTTTTATTTATTTATTTATTTTTTTAATTTAATAAATATTTTCTTTTTCTTTTTTAAATTTAATTTGTATATTTTATTTTTTATAATTTCTTTCTTTTTTTAACTTGTTTTTTTTTTAATTTAATATTTTTATTTTGTTTTTATTTTTATTTTTTTTTCTATATATTTTGAAATTTTAATCTTTAAATTTTATTTTATTATTTTTTTTTTTCTTAAATTTTAGGTTTTTTTTTAATGTTTGAATTAAAATTTTTATTTTGTTTTTATTTTTATTTTTTTATTCCTATATATTTTTAAATTTTAAGCTTTAAAGTGTTTTTATTTTTTAAATTTTTTTTTTTTTTAATTTTAGTTTTTTTTTAATGTTTGAATTTTAAAAATTAAAAAATGTTATTTCTATTTTTAGAAATGTCAAAAATATGACACAATTTTATTTTTATTTTTGTTCCAGCATCAACTGGTTTTGTTTTGAGGGTGTTTTTTCAATCCTTTTTTCAAGAAACAATTTTGTTTTAAGCATAATTTTATAAAATGTTGAAATTTGACCTTCAAAAAAAACCAAGTGCGTTCTGGAATACACTCTTTTTGTTTTTTGGGTGTTTTTTCATGTTTTTTGAGTCTTTTTGGGCTAGAGTTCCCGTTTTGAGGTCAAGTTACGTATTTCATCGGTAACAGTGTTCAAAACATCACCCAATCTTAGTATCGATATGCCTCTTGACATGGAAAAACAATAAATCTTCATACGATACTTGATTTTATGCCTAATGATAGATTGTTGAGGAGGTTTTCCACCTAACCCATATGACCCAGGTGGATATTAGTGGCCACCCGCCTATTCCACCTAGTCAGTTTCATCAATTTTCTTATTTACTATTTTTAGCAATTTTTCGGGTCTTGAACTTTCAGAGTTGTGTTGAGGCCCCAAACGACATTTTTTGGGCATGATTCCTCCAGTGACTTTTCAAAACTCACATAAAAAATTGTAGCCCTATGATATATATTTCTAGCGAGGTATCATACACATCAAACGAATATAATATGACCAAGGTACGACCCCGGGAAGTTGGCTGCCCAACAAACCCCAATTGAGCCCATAAACTCTTGGTGTTACATCTCCTCGGGTTATGGTTTTGGTTGTTTAGGTTTTTACTCTTATTTTTCTATAATAAATAGGACCTTGAGCATCATTGTAACATAGTTTAGAGGCATGTAACCACCACATCTCTTCTCAGGGATAAGCTACCATCGCCCGAGCTAGTTTATTTTCCATTATGTCTGTAAGCCTTTTTTCAGTATTTGATATTAATGAAATGAAGTGTTATTCCTAGTGCTGCATCTCATCGTTTATCTTTATTTCTGTATTTTATTACGTTTCTTCATAATTATGGATTACGTGGTATCAAAGCAGTCTGCTCTTTCTCGATCTTTCTTTGCATGTCCCAAATGAGGTTGGGGTATAAGAAGTTAGGGCTCTATCCGGTTGAACATTTGCAATATCAACCTCGAAAATCCTGACGACCTCCCATGTTGGAAGAAAAGAAAGACCAGGGAGTAGGAGATCCTATCAAAATATTGCTTGAGGAGGCCATCGAGAAACAAAGGAACGTGATGATGGCTAACTTTTCCCATATCCTTCAATGACTACACACCGGTGGCGGATCTTCATCCAATAGCCACTTTGGAGGTGCCACTCCTTTTAAGGTACAAGTAAAATTTGACATTCGCATATTTTAGGGCCAAATAGATGTAGACATCGTAGATAGATGGTTGAATTTGTTATAAGGCTATTTTTTGGTCCATTATTTCTCAGATCAAGAAAATATTACCTTTTCGCTCCTCAAAGTCGCCCCCCTATGTCAAATATTGGTGGGAAACCTACCATGAACATAGGGATGAGTAATAACCCTCACTTTTTTTAGCCGCACCCACTTGGAATTCATTCTGAGACAACATCAAGGAATAATATTACCCTTTCGGGAGCTATGAGGACAAGTACACCCAATGGACCATGCTACAACAGCAAAGGGAGCAAGATGTGCATGAGTTGACGAATTTGTTCCATACCCTACACACAAAGTTGGGTATTAAATATTTGGAGAAACACTTGGTGGTCAAGTACCATAGCTTTTTGCACAGATACATCCAGGAGGAAATGGAGTTCCTCGACATTACCTCGCTTGGCACAACATATCGATATCCCGCCAATATCTAGCAGGAATTTAAGTAGAAAAAGTGATACTTTGGACCCATGAATCTGAAGCCAAGGAAAGGTGGCCCCCAATCGAAGAAAAAGGGGAAAATCCAAAGCGATTCGACTCAAGACATCTCGTCAAAGTAGGAAGCGATGAAAAACACTACAAATCAAAAGAAGGGCACTAGGAAGTTGTATGAATTTCTTTAAAGCTCCACGCACAACACAAGTGAGTGTCGAGCGAAATAGTCATTAGTGGCCGAGCTGAAGGCATATGAATCAGATGCATGTTATGACTCAGAGTCAGAACCAGATAAGGGGGATGAAAAAGGGAAGAAAATCATTAATGCGGAACCTAGTTCCATTGTTGCCACCACTAAGATCTAGAAGGAGGAACCCAAAGATGATCTAGAGGAGGGGGAGGACCTCTTCCATTCCCAGATGTGGGTGAAGGGTTATCCACTACAATTAATTGTCGATAGGAGAAGCCAAAAGAACCTCATTTCAGTAGAGGTCGTGAAGCGGCTCAGCCTACTAACCACAACACACCTGCAGTCGTATACCATCGGGTGGCTTCACCAAGGAAGAGATCTTCGCGTCAGCCAACAGTGTCGCCTTCCCTATAATATCAAGCCTTTCATGGATGAGGTACTATGTGATATTGCTCCTGTTGCAGTTTCTGATGTAATATTAGGTCAACCATACTTACGGAAGTGACATGTTGTGTATAAATCTAAGACTCGCTCTACTATTATTACTTTGGGAAATAAGTTGTGTAGGATACCAGAGGTAGTACCACCTTCTTCCATCTCTTTTATTACTGCAAATAAATGTAGTAAGACTATGTCCCAAACGAGAAAAAATTGTTTTCATTACAATTCACCCACAGGGAAAGAATAATATTGTGGATGCAACCTCCAAACAGGGCACCCATGCACCGGAGCAACAGATGGAAAAAGTGATGGAGGAATACTAGGACATTTTCTCCTCACCCACAAGGGTTCCTCTACACTATTAGGTCAAGCACTCCATTGATCTGACCTAAGGCACACTACTTCCTAATGGACGCCCTATTCTAGAGAATGATGAAATTAAGCGGCAAACCCAAGAGTTGTTGCATAAATGGCACATCAGGCCAAGCTCCTCACCCTGTGGGAGCCCGATCATATTGGTACAAAAGAAGCACAACACCTGGAGACTCAATATTGATTATCGGGCGGAGAACAATACCACATCCTGGAATAGGTATCCAATCCCACTGATCAATGACCTCCTAGACTAGGTCGAGGGGGGCCAAATACTTCAAGAAGATTGACTTGAAGTGTGGGTATCACCAGGTACAAATCAAACCCTATGATTTGTGGAAGACTTCCTTGAAATCCACATTAGGGGAATTTTGAGGTCTAAAATGGGCCTCCTAAGGAGATTATAAAATAATAGTGGAAATAATAAAATAATATTAGATTAAATCATCAAATTTTAGAGGGAAAAAAAATAAAAAATATTTTTTCAACTCGTATTTTCAACTTATCACCTTGTGGGTTTAATCCAATTTTGAGCAGGAACACTCATTGGATGCATAATTTGATTCCTCATCCTAAGAGTACCCATGTTGCATACTTTCGATGGATCTTGCTACACAAAAAATGAGAAATACATGAAAAACATGATTGGAAACACGTTGTCTCATGTATTTCTCATTTTTCATGTAGTAGAGTCCATCGAAATTATGCAACATGGGTACTCCTTGGATGAGGAATTAAAACTTTCATCTAATGAATACTCTCACTCGAAATTTGAGTAAAACATTAGGGATATAAGTTTAAAATACAAGTTTAAAAGTAGCTTTATCATTTTATTTTATTTTAATCTTTTTACCTTTTTACCTAAAAAATGGTGAATCATCCCCCATAGTTGACATCATCATCTCGAACCCTATTGGTTCTTATAAAGTTTATTTTGGTTGTACATGTTTCTTAGGACGCCCATTTTAGAGCTCAAAAGCTCTCTAATGAAGGAGGGCCTCTTCGAATGGTTTGTCATCCCTTTCGGGACGACAAATGATCCCACAACATTCATTGGTTGATGGATGACACCTTGCATCCATTCACCAACTCATTTGTGGTGGTGTACTTGGATGACATCCTAATATTCAATGAGACTTGGGAAGAGAACCTCCACCACATTCGACAGGTCGTCCAAACATTGTGGAAAAACAAGTTGTGTGCTAATTTCGAGAAGTGCACTTTTGGCATGACCCATGTCTAGCCAAGATCCAATTCATTTAGGTGTACCCAGCCCCAACCACTCTAACAAAGCTCCGTAGCTTTCTAGGTATTTCCAATTTATAATGCAAGTTCTTGTTGGGATTCTCTTGTATCACTTGGCCCTTGAGTCAAGTCACCAAAGGGAGGAGTGAAAGAAAAATTATTTTGGCTTGAATCCAAATATAAGGCATTCGTAGAGTTGAAACATTTCCTCTACTCCGCACAAGTGCTCACATTACCAAGCTTGCAACAAACATTTGAGATCGAGACAAATGCCTCTGACTATGCTGTTGGGGCAGTTCTTATTCAACAGGGGCATCTAGTGGCATATAATAGTGATACACTTTCTGACACAGTCTACAAGTATCCCACTTATGACAAGGAGATATATACCATTTTGTAGGCTTGTCGACAATGGAAGAATTAATTTTTTGGGAAGGAAACAGTCGTTCACACAGACCACCGACCCCTACAGTTCAATAGATACAAGGAATGTTGCAGCAGGATTTCCATAAAAAGTGGTCGACATACTTGCAACAATTTCATTTTAACATCCAGTATAACAAGGGAAGCACCAATAATGTTGTAGACTACCTCAGCTGACCTCTGATCGTGGCGCTAATCACAGTGCTCAAATCTTGTGGGTACGAGACTTCTGATTGGCCAATTCTCTATAGAAGTGATCCAGAATTCGACCACACATACAAGAAACTCTTGAAGGGTAAGGAAGTTCCAAATTTTAACCTCCAGGATGCACTGCTATGTCACCTAGGACACCTTTGTGTTCCTTCAAGCTAGCATCCCAAGATGGTTTGGGCAGTGCACTGCAGTCGGATTGTTGGGCATTTCATGATCTAGAAAATAGTAGCAGTATTGCAAAAGTATTTCTATTGGCCGAACCTGCGACAAGATGTCAAGAAGTAAATCAGATCCTGCACTACAAGTGCCATTGCCAAATCGACCATAAAAAATAAATCCCTCTATACTTCGCTTCCTACCCCTAGTTGACCTTGGGAATCCATCTCCATGGATTACATGTCGATCCTTCCGTCTACTAGGCATGGAAACGACTGTTTTTGTGGTTGTCGACATATTCTCGAAGATGGCCATTATGGTGGCCTGCAAGAAGAATATCACAGTAGAAGCCACTGCTAAAATCTTCTTTGAAAAAGTGTGGGTACACTTTGGGATCCCACAGTCTATCATCTCAGATCGGGACAACAGGTTCCTCAATGTGTTTTATTCTAGCCTCTATTCGATGTTGGACACCAAGCTCAATAGGTCCACAACTTTCCATCCCTAAACCGATGGATAGACAGATGTCTTCAACATGATGATCATACACATTATATGCATTTCCAACTCAAAGAATCCACACACATATAATGAGAGCCTCCACTATGTACAACATATTTATAACCAGGCTCTCCGAAGCTCAACTGGCAACAATCTATTTCAGGTGGGCTCTGGATTCCAGGGACTATGTCCCATTGACATAGCCATGCCATTTGAGTCTACTCAGGTAGATTTGGCTCATGTCAAGTCTGAAGATGACAAGGAGAAAAACTTCATTGAGAAAATTCAGAACATCCTCCAACAAGTTCATGACATATTGGACAGAGCCAATGCCAAGTACAAGAAACAACATGATCAACATCGGGCGCCACACAACTTCTAGGTGGGTGACAAAGTGTGGCTACATTTGCAGAAGCAGCGCCTCGCTGGACCCCACTGCAAGCTTCACCCGCTTCGATATGGGCCATACACCATCACCAAGGTTGTAGGGAACAATGACTTCAGGCTCAATATACCATGATTCATTGGTTTGTGCCCAATGTTCAATGTGGACCACCTTTAGCCCTACTTTCCACCTCTACTGGACACATCCGACATGGAAGAACAACTCACACCAACAGAGTTAAACCTCAACTATATGGAATAGTCCACAACTAATCTAACTATGGATACAAAAATCAAGAACAATTGCCAGCAGAGGATCCAACAATAACAAGTTGTTAAAGCAGGCCAACTCCTTCACCAGGGAATGGGGTTCACTAGGGACCAGGTTCAACATAAATTTACTCACCTCATGGAGGTTCTACACGCAATGCGTACCATTGATTCTTAATGGGGGAGGAATTATCTAGGTGGATATTGTTGGCCACCCGCCTATTCCACCTAGTCAATTTCATCAGTTTTCTTATTTACTATTTTTAGCATTTTTTCAGGTCCTGAACATTTGGAGCTGTTTTGAGGCCTGAAACAACGTTTTTTGGGCATGATTCCTTTGGAGATTTTTTATAAATCACTCTAGTAGTTGTATTCCTCACATATATATTTCCAATGAGGTATCATACACGTCATATGAAGATAATATGACCAAGTTATAACTCCAGGAAGTTTTTTTCCCAACTAACCCCAATGGGGTCCATAAACTCTCGGTGTTACATCTCCTTAGGTTAGGGTTTTGGTTGTTTAGGGTTTTTCTCTTATTTTTCTATAATAAAAATTTAGCTAAGCCTCATTGTAACATAGCTTATAGGTATGTAGCCACCACATCTCTTCTCATAGGTAAGCTACCATCACCCGAGCTAGTTTATTTTCCATTATGTCTGTAAGCATTTTTTAGTATTTAATATTAATGAAATGATGTGTTATTCCTAGTGCATATCTGTGTTTATGTTTATTTATGTATTTATTGTGTTCCTTCATAAGTCTAGATCACCATAGCCCTTGTATGCAACCAATTTATAATGAAATATGGATGTTGATAGTGTGGGAAGATTTTCCCTAGGCATGTCAAAAAAAAGGTGTTAAAATTGGACACAAACAAGAACAGGGTCATCCCTAATGACAACTCGAATGTAATTATAGGTTTCCATCATGTGATGTAGGAGGGTATACACAAAACTCCCATACAATATAAAAGTGACCTATTTTTGTGCCATAACTACTGATCATTACACTGGTGTTTCCATATCATACACTCTTTTGTTCATCGAGTTGAGAATTCCCTGACATAACCTTAAATTGGTACAAGAAATAGTAGTAAAATTGTGAGCTTATCTATAACTCAAGGAAGAATTTATTGGAGTGATTTAAGTATACATTGAAATAGGGTTCTAGCATAGATCACAAAACACATAAGTCGTGAAAAGATCAGAAATTTAAGATGGAAGAAATTCCCAAATACCTTGTTGGTGATTGTCGATATGGATATAAATTTTTTGAAAAGGGACCTCTTCCAAATTGTGCTCAAAGAATATCTTACACAAAGGACCACAGAGGGAGAAAACAAAAATTTTAACCTAGGTGAAGGAAAATGGGGTTTTCCTTGAGAAGCTTCACATCTATGGTTTAAGCCAACATGAAAACTCTATCCATGTATTTGCTCAAGGTGTTGTGTCAATGGAAGGAGAAATGGTAAGAAAGCACTAAACAACTACCTGAATCATAAAATCATGCAAATTCTCTGGTGGTACAATGGCATTGGTAGAAAGAGCATTAACATTTTGCAGGTTCAATCTTTATGAAGCCACTAAGGGAGACCTTTGTCTCCCGTCTCATGTTTTGGGAATGGGAAGCAACTAAAGAGGTTACTACGCCCCTTGGCTTTGAAAAGAGGTGGGGGTTTATTCAATTCTTGTTGTATGGTAGGCCCATGGACAAACATTGATTAAAGAAGCACAAGAATACCCTATAAAAGTCACCCTCTCTAATGACACAATGGCACAATAATTGAGTACACATGGGTCTAAAATTATTATTTTTTATTTTTGTTGTTTAGATTAATTCACTATGCTTCCAATATCCTTCTTTCTTTAAAATCATGTCTAACCTATGTTAATTATGTGCGGGTAGAAGGAAGGAAGTGATATGTTGATCTATGCAAGGGGATCAGGGTTTCTCACAGAGATCACATGATCAATATTTCCTCTAGCAAGCAAGATGGTCCCTTACAAGCTCTCGAACCCTCACGATAAAGTCTAAGGTACCTAGAAACTGCATCATTGTTGCAGTTGGGAAACAAGCATTCTAGGGTTTCCAAGAACCCTCTGCATCCTCCTCTTCTCCTTCATCATAATGTGAATGTAACTCACTGTAATGTCAACAACAATTCTAACATTGATTAGAGCATGTAACAACCATTAAGCCTAAGAAATAAGTGAGTAAGCCCAAGGGTCATGAGGGTAGCTGAAAGATCACAGGAGGTCAAGGGTCACAGTAGGTGAACAATCACTTCATATCTATAAACATGCCCTCGTCAATCATTTGCATGGAGTCTATCACTTTAGTTGAGGCTAGGATTAGATAGTTTATTTGTGCTTGAGAGGTAGAGGCACTCATCTCTTACTACCTAGAAGAGTGAGTTGTAGTGATGATAGGGTTTTGCATTGGGAGATGATATGAGTATCCCATGTTCCGTTGTTTGGTTTTGACCAAGTTTCAAGGTATGCACTTGAAGTTGCAGCAAGATTAATAAGATGTTCTCCATTTTCGACATTGACTCCCATTCTCAGTCATGGTGGTTGTATTGGTTGTCTAATATTTTCATTGTATTTGTATGTGTGCTTTCATATACACAATATGTTATGTATTGATTCACAGTTTTTTCATGTATGTTTTTCTTTCGAATATGTGTTTAATGATTCCTTGCTATGTCTGTGATCTATTGCGAACTAATTTGGAATTAATGTCTAGCATGTTCTTGTTCATGTATGTATAATTTGGTTTGGATCACTGATCCCTCTCATGACATACCCCTTGTTATTTTTACTAAGACTTGTTTGTATATCTTCATGTAGTTTGTCAATCTTGGGTTGATTTTGTTTTATTTTCTAGGCATTTCTCTCTTGTCCCCACTCTGACACCTTCTCATTTCACAACCAAGAATGAAAAACATTCGTGGTGGCAGCTGGGCCCACATACTGGATCAGGCTCCTATCCAAAATAGTGTCAGGTATAATTGGGACTTCACACTGGGGATACCCCCTAGTTGTTGGTTGTACATTCCATCCCGTCAATAGGAAGATATATTTAGTACCTCATTTTATTGATGTCATGAAAATTGGATTTTAGACACAACTTCCACTTATCATATGACCTTTAGAATCTATTTGTTTGAAAAAATCGGTGATAATATTGATGGAGTAGATTCTGCTGATAAATCTCAAACCAAACCATCATGGATTGGTTCTATTCAATTAAGAATTCCTTGACCTCCATATTATACTTTAAATGATGTTATTTACATTCAAAAGTTTCAAAAGAATCTGTTATCTCTTATAAAAATAAGACAACAAGGAAATTCCATATACATATTTGATAGTATCATCGAAATTTGAATAGAAAATGACAATGAGACTGTAATGACAAGTGTTGAATAAGATCAATTATTAAATTTTAAAGGTGTGTCATCTGTTGCATTAAATATTAATCATTCGGTCGATAAAAATGATACTATGTCATCAATTTTATTGTGGCATGTTATTTTTCATCATTTTAATTATGACAATATTAGATTTGTAAGACAACAAAAGATCAAGGGACTTCGAGCTGTTCCAAAAAAAATGATTTCGTGTAATGCTTTCATCTTGTGGAAGCGTCATAAACAGTCTTTTCAAAGTTCTACATTTAAAGCTTCAACAAAATTAAATCTCATACACTCATATTTGTGTGGACCTATTCCTATTGCAACTACTAATGGAAATAAATTTGTACCGACTTTTGTTGATGATTATTGAAGGATGTGTTGGGTCTATCTTCTTAAAGAAAAATAATAAGTTTTTGATGTGTTTAAACAATTTCATCTCTTTAATACAAATGAATCTCAACTTAATAAAGGTACTACAAGAAATGATAATGGGGGGGAATATACTTCACATGTTTTTGAAATATATTTGCAAGAGAATGGCATCAAACACCAAACCATGATACCTTATAATCCACGAAAAAATGTTGCTACAGAACGAATGAACATCTGACTACTTAACATGGTTAGATCGATGATGTTTTTGAAGAATGTAAAACTGATGTTTTGGGGAGAAGAAATACTTTGTGTAGCTTATATTAGTAATTAGTGTCCTTCCTCTATCATCAATAATAAATCTCTACATGAGATGTGGTATAATCATCTTATTGTTGTTCAACCTTTCCAAATTTTTGGTTCTCAATATTATGCTTTGATTCCTAAATAACAAAAAAATAGGTTGAGTGGAAGAAGCAAAAAATGTATATTTTTAGGATATTCTATGACTTCTAAGGCATACAAATTATATGATTAAGAGAATAATAAGTTTATTTTGTGAAGATATGTAGTTTTTCTTGAATCTGATAAAGATACGCTCACTATTCAGAGGAAACTTAACCAATTAGAGAAGTTCGTGTCTAAGAAATTTTATTATGAATCTTGTAATATTCTTCCAAATCCTGAAGGGGGGATTCCTATTCTAGCTGAGTCTGTGGATTTTCCTTCAAAATTACCTCTCAAAGATGATAATAATTTTGATGCTGAAGAGAAATTGGATGATAAAAGTATTTATTTAGGGACAACAAGGACAAAGACAAAAAGGACAGAGAGTGGGATTTTAAGTAATGAAGATTTTCTTTCACAAGATGAGAAACTTCCTTCAGAATATTTACAAATATCAACTCATATTATAACATTCCCAAGGAAATATTATGAGTTTGAGAGAGGGAGTTGTTCAGGTAAGTATTCTTGTGATTGTGAATATAATTGCTATGTTGATTGTGAATCTACTTGTTTTGAAGAAGCTACTAGTTATGATCAACAAAAACATTCAATGCGAGAGGAATATGATTCCATCATAAAAAATGGCACTTGGAGGCTGGTGGATCCTCCCGTTGGAATCTAAACTATTGGTTTCAAATGGGTTTATAAAACTAAGTATAAAGTTGATGGTTCACTTGGTAAGCACAAGGAAATACTTGTAGAAAATGGATATGCACAGAAAGAGGGTGTTCACTCTACATAAACATTTCCTCCTATATTTAAATGGGGCACTATTAGAAATTTATTTTCTATTTCTTCTCAAAAAGGATGGATAATTCATCATATGGATGTCAAAACTTCTTTTTTAAATGGAGATTTGAAAGAAGATGTTTACAAGTTTCAACCATAAGGCTTTTATTTCAAAGGGAAAGAACAAAAGGTATGCAAATTAATGAATTATTTGTATGTATTGAAACAAGTACCACGTACATGGTATGAGAAACTAGCTAAACATCTTCTTAAGTTGAATTATAAGAATTTTTCCTAGATGATGCAACTCTTTTTGTTAAGAAATGTGGAAGATCAGTTGTATATCTGGTTGTCTATGTTGATGATTTTAGGATTACATGGGACGATGATGAATATATGTCATCTATTAAGAAGTAATTCCAAAATATTTTTGATATGAGAAATCTAGGTTTACTTCATTATTATCTTGGAATTGAAGTTGATAAAAAACCTCAAATTATTTGTATCTCTCAAAGGAAATATGTTGGAAAGTTATTGAAAAAATATGTTGTGATGGATTTTAATCAGGTTGCTACTCTAATGGAACAAAATTTGAAACTCACTTTATAAGAAGGAAAACCATTTGAATATCCAACAAAGTATAGACAATTTATTGGAAGTTTGATTTATTTATCTGCTACTCATCTCAATATAACCTTTGTTGCTGGAATACTTCCTAGATTTATACATCAACCTTTTGAGGGGCATTATGTAGCAGCAAAAAACAATCTTAAATATTTAAAAGGAACCCAAACATAGGGCATCAAATATTCCAAAGTTTTAGACTTCCATATTTCTAGTTATTCGGATTTTGATTTTGAACGAGACAAGAAGAATGAAGCTTCTAATTCTGTTTATTTGATGAATATTGGATCAACAACCATCAGTTGGATATCACGCAAGAAATGTATTCCTGTTGATTCTACCAAAAAAGTCAAATATGTTGCAGGAGCTCAAGCTACAAAATAAATCATTTGGATTCACAAAATACTTGAATATTTGCAGTAGAAACTAAAGTCTTCAACTTCTCTATTTGTCGACAATTCTTCTACAATTCAATTGGACAAGAATCCAAAGTTTCAGGATAAAGCCAAACATATCAACACCAAGAATAATTTTATTCAACATCATGTAGAGGCCAAAAAAATTCATCTAAAACATTTTCCAACTTCAGAACAAATTGCAAATGTATTTACCAAAGCATTGGGGTGTGAAACATTTGAAAAATTTAGATCTTTACTTGGCATGTGAGATGCCCCTTCATATTAAGGGGGAAAATTTTGAATAATCCTTCGATATTTTGTATGTAATTATAATAAGGAAATGGATTAGTTATTTCTAATATTTATAGTTATGGAGGCACAACTGGTTCCCTTCAAATTTGATTGTATAAATATTTCCTTATGATTAATAAAATATATCGCTGAATATTATCTTTTCATCACAAATTTTTACAGACACTTGTAACACTCCTTCTCTCTCTCTTTCCATGGACATTTATCTTTTTTTCTCTCTCCATGTTTCTTGGCATTCTCTCCCCATTTCCCTATCCATTTCTCTCTCTCTCTCTCTCTCTCTCTCTCTCTCTCTTCCTTCCCCCATATCTCTCTTTCTCTAACCTCTGTCCCCCCTCTTCATCCTTTTCTCTCTCTCTATCCTTGTCACTATCCATGCATATTTTTCTCTCCAATACCCCTCTCCCCTTTGATAACACCCCTCCCTCTACCCGTAAACTCCTCATTCCCTCTCTCTCTCTCCTTCCTTATCCATTTCTCTCTCTTGATCTTCCCTTCTTTCCCTCCTATCTCTACCCCTTTTCATATACCTTCCTTTCTTTCTCTCTAGGCCTCTGACTTCCTCTTTTTATCTATCTCCCTATTTCCCCATTTCCTCTTCTTACCCTCTCTCTCCCCTTTCCCACATTTCTCTCCCTCTCTCTCCCTTCCTCCCCCTACATCTTTAACTCTCTCTTCCATTCCCCGTCACTCTCCCTCTTTCTCTCTCTTCATTCCCCCGTCTCTCTCTCACTATATCTACATATTCATCCCCTCTATCAACCCCTTTCTATCTCTCCCCTAACTATTAAAAATGAATGAAATCACTCATACATTTCACAAAAACGTGTATTCATCAACGCACACACTGATTACATTCAGAATTGTCTAATATATAGAGTTTATCATATCCAACTTATTCCTAAGTTAGAAAGAGAGGTTGAGAGAATTTCAACCATCAAAAACCAACATCTCAAATATATTATGCAAGAATTAATTACAACATCCCCTCTTAATGCTTACATTACATAAATTTATTTAAATCACCCATAAAAAAAAAAGATACACAATCATTCTTTAACTAGTTTACATCTTATCAATATATGCTCCATCAAGTTGCCTCATAACTCTCATAAAGGTGTCGTTGGTAAGTTGGATTCCCAAGTTCGACTCTTGAATTTCCTAATCAAGGACCTCCTGAAGTCAATTTGCGGCCAACGTCCCATGTTGTCGCATAACCTCATTATAAGAGCACTCCACATCTTCAACGAATGAGGGACCATTCCCTAGATCCGTAACTACCATACTATCTGGAAAACCATCCATGTTGAGCGGGAATTGTAGTTGTCATAAAATATTTTAAGAGGTTCAAATTATTCGTTGAATTAGTCATGAATTAAGAAAAAAACATTTCAAATTTTAAATGCTAAAAGTAATTTAAATACTACACTACATGCAAACACTACTTTGTGCACATGTGTGCTATTCGTAGTTTGAATGGAATAAAGCTTGCATTGAACTAAAGCTTGGATAGACTAGAGCTTGAATCAAATATTCTCTCATGCCCACCTTTCCTTCATTTCTCCTACAGGATAGGAAGACTTCCTTCTTGCAGTCGCAGTGCCTTCCTCACCCTTGGCAACATCATAGCTTGGCTAGACAACAACTATGCATGAAAAAATCAACTCCTCCTCAAATTTTCTAGTTTCCTTTGCTTGTTGCCATCATTGGTCTGATCCCTCACGCTACCACGAATTCCTTTGCATTTAGGCCTTTTCAGAAATGGTATAATTGCAATCTTTACCTTCAAGATCATGTTGTTAGAAAAGTTTTCATAGCATCACATCTTTATCTTATGTCTTAATGCTTTAGAATTCAATAAATAGCACATCCAAATCCAATGGAAAAACTAGTAGGAATAGATGGCTCAATATCTCTTTCACACAGGATGCTTGTAAAAATTATGTTCCTTCCCAAGAACTGTGATGAATTGGCACCTGGTTCCTACGACGTTTCTACACCACCAACAGACGCTATGTGAGTTCCTTCTATAACAGCCGGACAAGAGCATGCAATCATTGTATGCAATCCTTTGACGAGGGTACGCCTAAGCACTGGCCCTTCCCACACCCATATTTACAGTCGGTTCTTGGGGATGGAAAGTCGTTCAAGCGATTTGGGTATTCTGAATTCAAGAAGTTGCATGATCACACCACTTTTAACTATAATAACATAAAACACACAACAAAAGTCGATTCTATCACACCTACTCAACATATTTCAAACATATATTTTACTATTTATTTGACCACTCCCATGAAGGAGGCTCGGGCCCCTACGGGCTCTGATACCATATTAAAAATGAGTGAAAGCACTCATATATTTCACAAAAAGGTTATAAACACACACATCGATTACATTCAAATTACTCTTATATATAGAGTTTCTCATGTCTAACTTATTCTTAAGTTAGAAAGAGAGGTTGAGAGAATTTCTCAACCATCACAAACCAACATCTCAAATATAAGATGTAAGCATTAACTCCAACACTACCCCTATCTCTCTTTCTATCTTTATCCTCATTTATCTCTATCTCTATTTTTCTCTTTCTCTTCATTCCCATGTCTCTTTCACACACAAATGTACACAAAATAAACTCTCTCTTCCTCCTTTTCTAACCGGATGTATTAGTCCACTCTCTAATACATAATTAAAATAAGAATTCATAACCCTTTATATGTAACATACATATATTATTATAGATAAATATATTTCCTTTTAATGCAACATAATCTTATAATATTATTTATTTATTGTAGTAAATTAATTTTATATTGGATTAGTTTTAATGTTGAATGGAGAAATTACTTATCCAATTATATGATTTTGTTACTAAAAGTGGAACTTAAACCCATGTTGTAACCATAATTATATAAATATTATTCCGAATTAAAAATATCATAATTAACTCGCATCCTTCACTCCTCACCATTAAAACTTAAAGCCTAATAAAACGCAAACCTCATTTAAAAAATAAAAAAATCTACATAGATACATATAATATAAACATACATACATGTAATGAGGTTATTTCTATTTTACCTATACATGGATGTTCTGTTTGGAATTCCGCATCGATTTCACCATATTCATGGCTATGTTCTTGTTCCCCTTTTCTCGTACAAAACAAATAATCTACCATAAAACATACATAAATTTTGTTTGTTTGTCCTTCTCATGGATGCTTTATTTGGTTATCAACATCGATGATACTATATTCATGGCCGTGTTCTCCTTGCCCCCTTTTTCTCCTTTGGAAGGAGAGCATGCAAAACGCATACACGGATATATTCCTTGTCAATACTTCTTAATGAGAAATGACCTTTCTTTATGTAGTATGTGTAATTTTAAATCTTTAATACTAAATAATACTAAATATTAAAATTTATAGTTTATTATTATTTTTTTGTTATTTTATTTTGTGTGGTAATTTAGTATACGGAAAATGTTGATTTTTAATGATATATTTAAAAATAACTAGTATAAATCTAACATTTTTTTTACCTTTATAAATATGAGATTAACATAATTTTATGATGGTTAATTATATATATACATGTTAATTTCATGCTGAGTATGGAAAGGATTGCAGATTTACTTAGCTTTGAGAAATACACTAATAAAATGTTTTAATCAAAAAGATTTTTTTATTTTTTTATTTTTATTTGTCTTATAGAATATATACATAATTCACACTGAAATAATTATTAGATATGGGTATTGAAATATTTTATTTATAATATGCACATTATCTACATTAAAATATTAGAAATATGTATAATTTATTCAATTTTAAATATGGAAGTGAGATATGACGTTTAAAAAATATTAATAACAAAATATATTTAAAAAATAATATAGGAGTGACACATAATTGACATGTAACATTTTAAAAAATACTAATAATTATAAGACATGGATATATATTTTATAGTAACATTTTAAAAAATATTAATAATTATAAGACATAGATATATATTTTATAGTTCTCAATATAAGAGAATCTCTATTTAAAAATATACTAATAATAAACAAAACATTTTAATAATTATACTACATGGATATATATTTTATAGTTCTCAATATAAGAGAATGTGTATTTCAAAATATATCAATAGCAAACAAAGCATTTTAATGTGGACAATATTTATCATAAGTAAAATATTTGAGCTAGTGTTGACAAAAATATTTCAAGTTCAACTATTTCAAATTATATATATATATATATATACCAGTATGCATTTCTATTTTACAATAAGACTTACAAAATTTTAATTTAATTATCAATAATTATTATATGTATAATAAAGATTTAACCTTACTGAAACGCTCCAAAACCAACCAACTATCACATAAGTTTCATCATAATAATACTTTTTCTAACTTAATAATATTAATAATACCCACACAAGTTTAATCGTCTTAACGTTATTATAATATATGAAATAGGTCAGGCCAGGGATTGTCTATCATTTTTATGTTTGTTTTACATTCATCCTTGTGTTGTTTTGTGACATCTCTTCGAAAAATAATTCGTTGGGTCAGTTCCGATTTTTTTTCTCTTTCTGTTATATTGTTTTGTTCATCCGTTGTTGAGGTATAGACCTGGTTGCGCCAAACACCTTGGACCATTCTCCGAACATACTCTCTTACCAGAGAATTTCCCGGTGACAACAGGTGGCACACAATTTTTCTTTGAGTTCTTCCTTGTCAAGAAAATAATAGAATCTCTATAAAACGATATTATCGTGTCGAGAATAGCGGATAATCTGTTTCTTTTGCAGAAATTTAATCTTCGGAAAATTCGATTAGGAAAACTTATACTGATCCAGATCACTAGGCTAGGAAATAAATCAATGCATGTATTTCCTAGTTAAATGAAAAAGACATAATTTTTTCACAATCTGGAAAATGAAACAAACCTGTTGTTAAAGCTACTGTAAATAACCTTCATTTTCTTTAGAGTGTAAATTTTCTTTTTCTTGGTCGGTATATTGATTAAACTCTCATGTTTTCTACCGTAAATCTCTATGTTTTTCTTTGGGAGGAAATTCCTTAGCGGTGGATTAATTGAAGTCTATTTCTTTTCGTGGTTTAAATAAATTTCTTTAGATTTAGAAGATAATCCCTAAATCCTCTTTTTCTTTTGAAAGAAGAATCCTCTTTTGATAGGTTGAAAAAAAAACCTCTATCATTATTCTCTAATATTTGGTACCTTTCTTCCTCCTTTTCTGAGAGTTTTCAATCAGTTCCATAGCATTCTTTAAGGATTTTCCCGCTGTAGCTCAATCATTATTATTTAAGAAAGATTTCTAGTTTATTTTTAACAATTTTAAAATCCGATGCAGTGTACTTTATCTTCAATATTTTTCGCATATTCTAAGAAAAGTTTTCAGATACATATTTATATAGCGATTTCAATCTTCAAAGTAAAATGGATATCATTGATAATTTTTTTTAAATCTTGAAAGTTCAAAACAAAGTGATATTTATGGATTTTATTCTTCTTTATGTAGATGCGAGAGATTCAATACTATAGGGCTCCATCCACTGGTTTTAACGATCGCTTCAACTTGCTCATTCTGAAACTATTATGGACAGCTTTTGTCTAGTCTTTTGTTTTCCACCATTCGTTTGAACAAATAGTTCTCATTGTTTTCCTCCATTGGTTTGGGAAAACAACTGGGAAAAAAATTGGTCCTAATAGATTCCTAACTTCCAATCACATCGGTTACTTCCAAAATTAGCTCACAAGACGCACACACTCCTCCTTTGGATCACTGCAACAACTCTCTGTGTTTTATTTGAATCAGAACTCATTGTCTCGGATGTTTTGGCACGACGAATGGGATTTCATAACTTCACCATCACTGTCATCCTCCAGTCATACACAGACATACCAAGCCCATAAACATATTGCTGGATTCAGATATGGATCCTCGCATTTATGATTTTGGGATTTCCCGAATCGTAGGCATGGGATCCTTTTCCTCTAACACTTTAGTCCATGGTACTTTTGAATACATGGCACGAGGTAAACCAATTTCTGGATGGACTTTTTGCATAAATATGATTTTTATTTTTATTTTTATTATGAGTTATATGTTTACTTTCCAGAACATGGGCTTGAAGGAAGGGAAAATGAGAAAATGGACTCTTACAGAGACACAGTCGAGATGTTAGAGTTGATAATGATAAACAAAGAATTATTGGATAAGATTTTTGCAGAGGTGCTGGACATCACCAGTTGGGTGAAGTCCCATAATGCCGAGGATTATAGTAATTCCATGGTGGATGAAGTCCTATGAGGTGAATTAATAGGATTGACAGCACACGCAGACATTGCAGGAACAATTCGAATCACATTGAAATGTACAACTGCCAAGGAAGAGGAGAGGCCGAGCACCACACAAGTGGTATAGATTCTCAAAGCGGTGAGATCTGTGAAACCAATATCAAGAAATTCAAATGCAAAAGGGAAAGTCATTTTGGCAAAACCATCCACTTCCTCACTTCCTCCTCAAATGCAAAAGGGAAATCCGTTGTGGCCGAACCTTTCACTTCCGCTGGAAGATGTTATCAGTGTGTGAAGATAGCACCATTGGAAGCCAGGCTTGTGGTGTGAATGAAGATAATGTATAAGAAACACAAAGCAAAGATAAGTGGACAGTCGTAAACAGTTGAGTTTGTCAGTTACAATATGCCACATCTTTTTTAGAGATATTTTCATTGGCAATACCACTTCAGTTAGACTATTAACATGCATCTACCTATTTTTATTTAGTTAGTTATTAATATGTATTATATGATAGAATATTAATATTATATATAATGGAATTTAGATCATCTTATTTTAAAATGTATTATTTCAAATTATAAAGGTCTCAAATTCAATACAATATTGTAAAGTGAAAATTAATTGTATATCAATTATATCAAGTTCTCTTTAAAATTATTTTTATTTAATATTTTAAAACTTTCATTTGAGAATTTTCGAAAATAATTTTTCTAAGTAAAATATTTTATGGATATATACTGATACGATTTCCCGCTATTGTATCTATTAATTGTAATTTTTTATTTTATTTTATTCTGTGTTATATTTAAAGTATTATATAATAGTTTGTAATTTTTTTTCTAAGTGTAAATAATAAAATTAATATTATTATGTTAATTATTATTAATGAAATTGTTTCAATTATTTCTTAAGAAGTTTTATAAAATTTAAATATTAAATCCAATATTTTAGAATTATGTTTTGATTAATTTTTTAAAGTTTAAATATTAAATTAAATATTTTAAATTTAAGTTTTAATTAATTTTATAAAATTTAGATTTTAAATTGAATATTTTAAAAATTAAAAATTGATTTTTAATTGGTTAATTTATAAAAATTAACGATTTATATTTAGTTTTAAATTTGATTTTCAAAAAATATTAAAAAAAAAATATTTCACATTTTTAATTATCTTGATTTTTTTATGTTTGCAGATGTGGAAAATTACTAGCAGAGCTATTTAATCCAAATTCTAAGTAGGAATTATTTTTATTGGTTAATTTATAAAAATTAACGATTTATATTTAGTTTTAAATTTGATTTTCAAAAAATATTAAAAAAGAAATATTTCACATTTTTAATTATCTTAAAATTTATTAACTCTTAATAGTCGTAGATTTTTTTATGTTTTTAGATGTGGAAAATTGCTAGCAGAGCTATTTAATCCAAATTCTAAGTAGGAATTATTTTCACAGTGAAGTCATAGTAATCTTTTGATAATTGCAATAATGGATAAATGTAATTATGGAAAATGGTTAAGGAAAACTCAAATAGAAAATGGATACATAGAAATACCATTTCAAGGGGCCAAAAATGAAAAAAAGAAAATAGTAGAAATACACCCATATTAGACTCCCGTATTGAATTTGAAAGACACCCATCCTTAATGATTAAATAAAAAATACCAGAAATCTCGTAATGGGCATCACTACCTACTACGTTTGGGATCAAATAAAGAGAAGGTGGCAGTGAGTGGTGAGTTGTAGTAAGGTTCCATGATGGAATTACTACTCAAGTCGGTGTTTGGGATCAAATAGGGAGAAGGTGGCAGTGAGTGGTGAGTTGTAGTAAGGTGCCATGATGGAATTGCTACTCAAGTCGACCAATCTCGTTGGTTTTCTCACATATGTTGTATTGTATATCAATCATCACATGGAGCAATGAGTAGTGGGAAACATTCTCCCATACCAAATTCCACTCCGACCCCACCACCTGACTTAAGTAGACTTAAATATGTATCAACCAGCTTTGTGATTGGTCCATTGGGAGCCTCTTCCTTTGTTCCATACATGAACTCATCCACAACTATATTTTGCATCTCTTTTCCAACATCGTTGAACTCTTGAGTCCCACTTGTCATTTTCAAAATGGTCTACTATGAAATATTGCAGGAAGACAATGCCTTTGAATCCCGAAAATAAGTGAATCCCATTGAGTGCATCTTGAATAGCATGTTTGAAGGAAAAATAGAAGCCCAATTGCTTGGATTTAATTTCTTGATATTTGTGACAACCCACTACCGTATATTTCATGATGTGACACCCGATTTTAGAAACCATTGGATAAGGGATAGAATGATCATGCATTCTATACAAAAATCACACATTATGGGTTTACAACATCGAAATGAAGCTTGATTACTCCTTGAGGGACACCCTTAAACTTTTCCTCTATGTTTTGTACTACATATGGTGACTAGAGTACCATCAATGTAAAGTTATATGATGCAAAATATTAGTGCACATTACACTATATTGATCTTTATATATGGTTTTAGGATATTCTACATGCACACATTGAATACATTCTCAATTAGACATCAACGTGAAGAAAACCATGTGAATATAAATACAACAACCTTCTTGTTTTGTGGATGAGAGTAGGAGAGAAAATAAGAAGAGGATGACCCCATCCCAAATGAGTGTAAAAAAAAAAACACCTAATCCAGGAGTACAAGAACAGGAAATGCAAGATCCGTTTGACCTTACCACCGCGGTAGAGACGACAATGGATCCTGGGGCACTAAAGAGTGGGGGAAACAAAAGACAACACAATTCATATACTTCAGATTCATATAAGGACAATGGAGCACTCAGAGAAGAAAAAAAGATCGTCCTTATCTCTGCCACACCAACATAAGGTGCTTGGTGAAAGGATGAAAAGAAAGAAGGGAGAAAAACTTAATTTCTCCCCATGTATTATAGGTTCTTATATGCAGTTTGATAGCCTGTCTTGATTGACAATTACGAGCACATGCAACATGTAATTTGGTTTTCATTAATAAAATTATGATTTTTTCGAAAAAAAACAGCCTTCATGTTTTGTAATTGGTTGTTTCGATGTTCAAACATAAATGAGAAATAATAGGCAATATAGATTTCATATGATTATGATTTTCCTCTTCTTATTCTATGAAAGAATAATTCTGACGGAGTCCTAAAATTCAAAAGAAACATAGACGAAACGTGTGAGTGATTTAGTAAGCACTTGCACAACCATAGAAGTGATCAACTCCATTACTGGATTCACCATACTAGGGTCAAAAAACCATTTCCGATCCAACCGAGCAATATGAAATGGAAAAATGGCACAAGAAACCACACCATAAAATGCATCATTTCCCCAAAACTGCAAGCTAGAAAAGAAGTATAAATAGACATCACAATTTGAAAGCTAAAAAAATAAGTAGTAATAGACCCCACATACTACAAACCTTCAAACTATGGGTTCGAGGATAGCTTGTAAAATTTCACTATTACATTTATATGAAGAAAATTCGAAGTAGCAACTTCTGGACTTTCCTTAGTGGGGAAATCCTTACTTAAATATTTTCAAATTCGTGGCATAGCTCGAATAAATTGACTACTACTATTTACATGGAAAACAGAAGACAATTCTAAATTGACTTAGATGATGACAGGGCAACCACACTCTCTACAGGGACCATTGAGCCAAGTCAGGGTAAACGAACCTATTCATGTATTTCATCCTTATGCTCTGATGTTGATATTGCATTAGCATAATTATTTGCAAGCCCTACATGCTCGTGGTTAAAATGTGCAATAACATATTTTTGGGGTACCACACTCCCAATATTTAAATTTGGGATAGTTATTGCAACTGCACACACAATTTATGAAGTTGTATGCATAACCATAAGACAAAGTTGCTACTTCAAGCACAACAATGCATGCAAAATTTACATATTTTAGTGATAATTCATTCACGATGTTGTATGCATAACCATAAAATAAACTTGCTACTTCAAGCACAACAATGAAAGACAAATCTTCCAAAATATTGGCAAAAATCTTCAAGCACAACGATGAAAGACAAATCTTCCCAAATCTTGGCGAGATGATCTTCATCTTCCCAAATCTTGGCTACATGATCTTCCCAATCTTCCATACCTTCCGTGTATATTTGCACCTTTAGGGGAAATTGCTAGTATTAAACATATAATACTTCATAACACGGATGGTTAAACAAATTATTTTCATGAATGACTTTCATTTGAAAATATTTAAAATTATATTAAAAAAGTAATAATTATTATAATTATAATAAATTAATTTTTATTTATTTTTATATATATCATATATCAATAAAATTTAAAAATAAATTAAATATTTTTTTCAATAATTTTATATTTAAAATACATTTTAAAATGATGTATTATTAAATTAAACAATTTTTTCAATAATTTAATATTTAATATAGATTTTAAAATGATTTATTATTGCTCGGAAATATTCAATTTTTAGGAAGGTTTCAGTAGAGTCTAGGGTACCTTTAGGTAGTTGTTGAAGGTGAGGTTACACAGAGGGAGGCCATATTAAATAGGCTTATAACTCATGGAGTCATAAGTACATTAAAGCTTAAGAGGCATCCTCCTTTTCTAAATATTAACCCCATGTCATCTTATTTTAAGCCCAAAGGTGTTGGAGCCAATGGTGGAAATGGAGGATACTTTCACCATTGTGAAATGTTACATTGACATGAGGGACAAGTTTCCAAGAGCCATCAGCATGTGGTAGTGGCAAAATGTGTTGTTGTAGCATTCATGAAATAGTTGTATCACAATGGTTTTGGGTTGCTTGTTGCATTTATAAAATAATTGTATTTTTGAAGTTATCAATTCTCTATTAATTAGTGTTCTAGTTAAAAAATAAAATTACCCAACATTTTATATATATCCCCTATCTCATTATATTATAAAGTTATTAAAAAAAAGGAGTAGTCCAATTAGTAGATAAGATCATGTTTTTTTCTTTTAAAATTTAGAATGTATTTATGAATGAAAAAGTGAATTCAACATAGTCAAGAAAAAATAGTCATTAGAACTTTGTAAATTAAATAGCTTAAAATTATTATTCTTAAAAATCATTAGCAATTTTTGACAAAATTAACAAATAAATTTTAAGAAAAAATATCATTTTTTATTAGTTAAACTATACTTAAAAAAATATAATATAATAAATTAGATCTTTTTAATAATTAGTAAATTCAGATTTAAAATATAAGATAATAAATTAGATTTTTTAAATAATTAGTAAATTCAGATTTAAAATAAATCTAATTTAATTTCAATTTTTAAAAGCTTGTCAAGTTCATATTTTTTATTTCAATTTTTAAATTTAACATTATGTTATATTAATCTCTATCCTTTCCTAATTAATTATAAAATATATTATAACATAGTTTTTATTCTGTAACATATTATATTATATTTTATATAAAAATATATATATGTTTTTGTAACATACACCATTAACTTCATAGGGAAATGTAAGGAGTTAAAAAAAAATTATACAAGTTACTCATCATTACATAGAATGTTTAACAGTTCACAGTGTAATTTGTGTAATTTAATAAATCAGAATAGTAAACTCCTTAACCCTTAACAACAACAACCTCCATTACAGTATATTAACTTAATACTATATGATGTAACCATCTATTCATCTCATTACTCATATAGTCATCACATAATTGCCATTATGAACATCATAAAAAGAAAGGAATCAACCTCATCATCTGGACATAATAATAAATCACATCTTTGAAAACCAATATACCCTGGAAACCCCATAGGGTGAAAACCAGCAAACGTTTAATTTTATTATTAAACGCTTGTGAGGGTGTTCAGCCCATCACTCAATGGCTTATAAGGGAGACCATCCCTTAACCATTGTTTATATAATCTTACAAGGAAATATACAAATATCTAGCTTAAAGCCATTACAATAAATATGATACCGTTTACCCTCTCGTCTTCATATCTTCAAATTTACACATCTTGGTGGCATGGATGTACCTACAATGGACCATCGTACATTGGACCTTCCTGCAACTTGCACTCATTTGCATGAGCATTAATCATTTACCTGCCACCAGGACAATCATAATTTTCCTTTGTACATGACAAGCATAATATTCCTTTGTACATGTCACCATCATTCCCTACTATGATGCCTTCAACGTAAAATGATGTCAATATTCATAAGGTATTAATCGATCATTTCACGTATATGTACTATAGTAGCTTCTCCATCTACTCATGTATATTCATGACATGCAAGTAAAGTACCTTGTCATTCTCTCTTTAACGACACATACCTCATATGTCCTGGTTATAATTCATCACAATAACTAATGCTTCCGTGCATAAGCACACATTCCTGCAAGGCAATGGCTACATCTCCCAATCTTTTCTTTAAAATAAATTGATACATCAGTTAAGATATTTATGCATGTGATTTACATATATTTAATCAAAATAGCTAACCCTTAAGCTATTACTTTTAATGCATCGAATGCAAGCTAACATAACAAATATTTCTCCCATGCATGCAAATACATATCGATTCCAAAAGAGTCTCCCTAAAGGAGTGCTTACACAACGAAGCACATAACCTCCTTCACGAGTCTTCCCAAAGAAATCTCAAAGCTAGTGAGCATGTAAACAT
The DNA here is from genome assembly GCA_034641835.2 of Pinus albicaulis. Taxonomy (NCBI): domain Eukaryota; kingdom Viridiplantae; phylum Streptophyta; class Pinopsida; order Pinales; family Pinaceae; genus Pinus; species Pinus albicaulis. Next base: position 1,075,881,266 of record CM076581.1, on the reverse strand, counting down.
ATGTTTTATTTTTGTAAAAATATGAAATTGAGCAAATAAATACATGTCCTCTTTTCCAAAGATTGTACTAAACAATCATATTCAATGTAGTTTAATACTACAAGCTATCTTTCTACATACCAATATGTATATTATTTTTCAATAAAATTCAATACATTTGTTGCATGCTTATGCATGATCTTCCTCCCAAAAGGAATTAACATCATAATCATGACAATATAAAAGTAATCACTTAGTTTGTTCATCTAAGGAATAAAACTGATTAGTTCCTTTAACCATGAATTTATGAAATAATTATTCTCCATCAACCCCATGGAAAACTACCCATGGATCTATGAAACTATCCATGGATTTATGAAATAACTAATCTCTTATTTTTCACTTTAAGAAGGAAAATCTCGACTTATTTCCCTTGAATTATTTTCTCATATATTTACCCATCTTGATATGAGAATAAATTGTAAAATAAGTGAACTATATATTTCAACTCACAAGTGAACTATATATTTCTACTCACAAAGAAAGAGATTATATATATAAATAAATTTAGCTAAAATACTTATCTTGGCAGTCCCAATGGTGGAGGCATGCGTGAAATATATGAAAATGCAGAGTACTTTCAATAGCCTATCTTCTGTCGAGAGATTGGCCAACATTCTTCAAGAAAATGGATGATTTACTTATCCTAACCGTTGTTACAGTCGATTAGGCCATCCAGAAGTGACTCCATCGGATGACTGCAGATGGTCTCTTGCCCTTTCCATATCTTCTGCAATCCTGAGGCACAGTTTTTATTCAACCATCTTTCCTTAAAACCAAAGAGAGCTAGCGAAGATGCAGACCATGTCTGGCAGGTAGATTCTACACGAATAGAGGTTGGAATGAAACAATTTTCTCCTGTCTGGAAGGTAGCTACTGTTTTACAAGTCGCAGTAAGAAAAGAAAGCGGTTAATGAAGGTGAATCACCCCTCATATAGGCTACACCAATTAGATATTCTCAAAAAATCCATACCAAAAATCGACACATATGATGATAATATATGGAAAGGCATCCGCGAAGAAACTGTTAATCTCCACCCATGCAGAACGATTTGGATGGTTATCAAGAATTGGTTTTACATTAACTGAATCTTGATTTTCTTGGGTTTGAACAGTTATGTAATAATTTTTTTTACCAGAAATACGTGTGTTACAGTTTTAGTTTTGGAGAAATTACTAAGACAATAAATTATTACAACCAAACTCATCAGGTTAAAAGAAAATTTTTAATTTTAATAGAAAAAATAGTCATTATTTCTCATAACCCTTCTACATAAACCCAAATTACCATAAAACAAAAATTATATTACACTAAAATTTTTATCTACCAAATCATAAATAAACGCAAAATAAAAATTTTGCCTTTCCTTTACAATTTACTTTTGGGCATGCAACCTTAAATGGTACGCAATAGCTGCCTTTTTCTGTGGTTTGATTTTCACTCACACATTATGTGACCTCAATTTGAAGTATCATTATATGTCCTCTTGGGTATTTAAAATAACTTGAAAAGATTGACAAAACGGAAATCAATTTCTGGAAATGCTAATTCATAATATAATCATACGCGTAAGTGACTGAAATCTCTAGAATCTTTACATTCCCTGGTCACCGGTGAACGTAAGACTGTTAACGTGCTGCATATTGGTTTGTTCAAAGCATACATATTAAATATCATTCATCTCTGTGCCCCCAAATGTAGCAGGTCCACTGTAGAAGTCGTCTACTCCCAAATCAGTTAAAAAGTCGGATTGAGAAGAACATCTTTCGGCCAAATCAAATACACTACCTTCTAATGTAGATTCACGTCCTTCAATAAGATCGGAATAGGGTAATTTCTGGTGCGATAAATTTGTACCTTCTATTTCGACCTCATTAACATCTGCCACATCGGAGGTCATGCGCTTCCAGTCATTGCTCACAAGTAGGTTGTCAGACGACTGCGAGGACTTCTCTGTTTCAAATTCAAACGGTCTCACCGCCGTTGTTGGTTTTACGGGGATGGATCTGTACACATAGTTTTGTGGGGAAGCAGGATTATCTTACCTTCTGTTGAGATAATTTTTACTCGATTTCCGTTGGGCTTTGTTGATTGGCAGCAGCTTCTTGCAAAGGTGACAGTTCCAGTAGTTCTTGATTTCGTTGTCTGTTCTTCCAGGCAGTCGTCCTGCAATTAGTGACCACCTGCACGCATACATATAGAATATAATTCACGCTTAATATAACAATAATTCTAAAATTGGAATGCGTGACATGGGGAATCATGAAATCTGATATATATATATATATATATATATATATATGACTAACATTACATTTTACACTAAGCTTTTAACCATGCCAATAATTCTGAATATCAATGAATTGTAACTCATGAATGAATTGAGTACAGTAATTCTCTAATACCGATTGCCAAGAAGGCGATGCAGCCTAACAATGAGATCCTCCTCATCGGGAGAAATGTTTCCGCGTTTAATATCTGGACAAAGATAGTTTATCCAACGTAATCTGCAGCTCTTTCCACACCGCTTAAGACCTGCAAAACAAAATTCTGTAAGCTTAATTCCGCTTAGCAATATATATTTGAATCTTCATTGAGATGCCAGTATAGAAGATTTATTTAGATTTACCTGTTTTTTTGGGGAGATATCTCCATTTGCCATCACCATGAATTCGAATGTATTCGGAGAGAATCATGTCCTCCTTTTCGGTCCAGGCACCACAATTGAACCCTTGTTTTGAGCAACAAGAACATCTACCGATCTCAGATTTTCCTGTGTAATCCGTAATCACTAAATCGACACTTTGATGTTCTTTTCGGAGGGCCTATGATTATATATAGAACAGCAGTTAGCTTCTGCAGTAATTCTTTAGGCCGTAGTCTAACTAGCCAGAGGAATCGCCCTGAAAATCATGAAAATTCCGATAAGATTTTCAGAAAATCCGGCAGGAATTTTTCTAAATCCATGTTATAACTATCAAAGTTTAATATTTTTGGTGTCCTACAGGTTTTTGATGGTGCTGAATCCATTTCCAATGTCAAAATCAAGATTCAAACACTGTTTCTGCAAGATTTTTTAAATTTTTTTGGCCCGGATTCCGGCCAATTTTGACCGTCCGGGCAATTCCTCCGGCTCGTTAGACGACTCCTTTGTTTAGTGACCGAAAATAAAAAGCATGCGACAAGTTTATGCGTTTGACATCTCTGGCATATTCTAGTAATCCTTGAAATCGAATGGACATATTCCTAGTAATCCTTGAAATCGAATGGATGTCAGCCCAGTGGCCACCTCTGGTCCTTATTATGCTGACCTGCCATTGATATTTTAGTGAAGAAGTGTAGATTTGTTAAACAAACAATCTGTCACCGTTGGATGACCTTCATTGTCGTCGCCGACTTTAAGACGTCTGCGCACAAACGATCGATCCTGCATATCTTTCAAATGTAATTGGCCACGGCACGTCAATTTGTGTCGAAAGACACGTCCAGTGGATTTTATAATTGCGGAGGCAGTCTATTTTTTGTAACTTTTGTTTATCTAATATTCTATAGAATTTTTTTTGTTAATTTACTTTCACAAAAATAGAATAGATAATCTTAATTCTTGAATTTTTTTGTTAATTTATTTTCACAAAAATAGAATAGATAATCTTAATTCTTGATTTATCATATTTTAGGAAAACAAATTTTTGGGATAATATGTAGTTTAATTTATAAATTTAATCACCTTTTTATGACCATTTTTTTTTAAAGTAGTTTTAAAGATATTTTAAAACTTGTTATTTCTTTTATAAATTAAATTAACTCTATAAAAATTAGGAACTCCTTAAAAAGAAAAGAGATTTAATTTTTTTTTTGCATGTTCCTTAAATCTATTAATTTAACATATGATAAAACAGTATAGATATATTTATATTTTAATTTATTTTTAAACACAATCATATATATGTTTGTGTGTTTAAAATTTATTTTATTTTATTTTTAATAAATTTTATGATTTAATTTTCTAATGTTAGATATAGTATTGATTATACAAAAAGAAAGCACTCGAAAGATCCCACCTTGAGATACATTAATCATTAGCATGGCTAGATTTTTACACATGAAGTTTCCAACTCGTGAGTTTTTCACCATGGAATATCTTTACAAAATACCCTGTTATAGTCTCCTCTATGCCCCTTAGCAATAAATGTTTTTTTTTCTAAGTTTAATTCTATTTATAAAAACATATAGTACATGGAGAATCTGGTCTTTGGAACTGCTGGACTAGCCAATTCCAGAGACATTGCAAGGCAAAAGATAAAAAATGCGACTGCCGCATAAGGGGAAACCAACCAAAGTAGTTTTACTACTGGTGCCCATCACACGGAAACCAACTTTATACAAAAATAAGTGACTAGTAACGTGAATGTCTAGGAGCATCATAAAAAAAAACTGGAAAAAAAGTCCAAAAAGAAAAGAAAATGTAAGAAATTAGTTGTCATTTCCTGGAGGTGGAATATCCTCCACAATTAGGCACCTATACTCCTCGCTGTCATCTGCATTTGTGTCTCCTTTGCGCGTTGCATGTTTTGGGATGTTGATGGTGCCTACACTGCCCATCTCCTCATCATCACCAGACCAGTCTTTGCTGCTGTTGCCACTGTTGTTGCTGCCAGTGTTGGTGCCACTCTTACTTTTGCTGTTGAAGGCGGAAGCGCCATGAGCGACATGATTTCTTGTAGGCGGCAAAAGCATTGAGTCAAAAGTAGATTTCTTTGGCAATTTCCTGGGGCGAGGGTTCTCGGCATGCGAAGCTTCCTCCTGGAAGCTAACAGAGATGGTGGCAGTAATGCAGGGATTGTCCAGGGTGCACGAGTAGTGGAATTGAGAAGCATGCGCATGGGACAGGGAAGGGAGAGTCTCCAGCAAAGGCAGCGGTGGGGAAAAGTGGGGGTGGTGCCGCGGTGGGGAGTGACTGCAGACAAGGGTTGATGAGCGAGACTGCTTCAACGCTAAGTTTTGGCCTCTACCACTGTGGGTTGTAGGGTAGCGCCCCTGCAAATCCTTAGGCGAAGGCGATGAAGAGTCAGAACGATTGGAGAATGGAGGTCTGGACGCCCTGCCATGCCCACTGCCTCGACGACTGTGCATATGGTGGCGCCTGGGCATGTTCGTGTTCATGGAGGTGTTATATGAATGCTGGATAGAATGCACAGAAGGCTGAGGAGCCATATTAGGCAAGAATAGGGGGGTCGAAGGCACAACGTTGAGCTTTAGGTTGCAGTGAAGGCTATAGGAGACGTGGTGGTCAGGAGCAAGAATGATACAGAAGTAGAGACTACATCGCCTCCCTGTGGGTGTTCTAAAGCTCGACTATGAAACCACATAGGGACAGATACAGCTCGAGGGCAATGGAGGCGTGCCACTTTTCGAAGGCATTATGAAGCTAGAGTGAATGCATCAACAATCAAGCGAATTAATAAAAATGCGATGGTAGCAATTGCCCTGAATAAATGCCCATGGCTTGAGCCCATGGGTGACCATGTGGCCAGGCCATGTGTCACCCCGTGGGCTCACCGTATGCCGCCCTTTATTAATCACCCGCATCTGGGAAACTTAGCCATAAATGTTAAATTTATATATAAATATTATTAAATTTAAATATGAAAATATGAAATATTATAATCAATGTTCTAAATCATTACCATTTAAATGTATTTTAATGTAATATGTATATTATAATATTTTTTAAAGTTCTAAAGATTAGCTAAATGTTTCTCCAATTACAAGGCCACCTAGACCTTTGAGTTGATTTTTCCATATTTCCCTTATCATAAATTTTTTTATACTTTTTTTAATTAAAAATATTTATAGTTTTATTAACAAAATTTATATTTAAATACACAAAATTATATTAAATAAATTTATATTTTTATTATATTATATTTTTTATTATTATTTTAAATAAGCCAACATTATATTTCATTATTTATTAATGATCTGAATGATACAACAAATCTCTCTCTACCATTAAGAATATATTATTTTAAAATTTTATATTATAAGAAAATATTATTTTAAAAATTTATATTATATAATTTTATTTTTAAATTGGGTATAAAAATAACTTTAATAAAACAACTTCGAAAATGAGTAAAAAAAAGTAAATTAATGAAAGTTAGTGAGAAAAATGTAGTCCACTGATTAGGTGAGAAAGTTTGTTCTAAAGATGGGGTCATTGTCAAACAATCCTAATATGTGTATTCTAGTAAACCAATAATTAGTAAACCAATAATTAGTGAGAAAAATGGGGTCCAACAATTGAATAAGAAAGTATGTTCTAAAGATGTGGTCATTCCCAAAACAATCCCAGACAGGTCTGTGTATGCTGGTGAGCTATTCCAAAAACGATTTTTCAGTTAAAAAAAAATCAATGAAGGTTGATGCGTACTGATTGTGATTATTGGACCCATTGAGAACAGCATATTTCGTCCAAATCAAATACCCTCCCGGCTTTCGTTATCGAGGCTTTAATTCATTCCGATGAATATAGAAATGAATGGTATGGGACCCATTGAGAAGACATATTTCATCTCGGTCAAATACACTCCCTTCTAATGTAGATGCATGTCCTGCAAAATGATTGGAACGGGGTAATTTCTGGTCCGGTAAATTTGTACATTCTATTTTGACCATATTGACATCTGCCACACCGAAGGCCATGCGCTGATCTCCTCTGATGGCCGACGATCATACATAGAAACAGCATTTAGCTTCTTCCTGCTCAAAATATTACTGCAGTAATTCTTTAGCGACCGAAAATAAGCATGTCACAAATTTATGCCTTTTACATTACTGCCATATTCCCAGTAACAAATTTATTTGTATGCCATCACATAAGAGCAGATATTTTTGTAATCAGCGCTCGTTGCCACTAGATACTATTGTTTTTCCCGAACACAAATGTCATTGACTCGCGAGTCACCGGAGATAGGGAGAGTACACCTCTGGTCCTTATGATGCTGACCTGCCATTGATATTTTAGTGAAGAAGTGTAACAACAGCTAACCTTCTGTACGGTGTAACATCTACATTTGTTAAACAAACAACTTCTCACCGTTGGATTGAATTTTCAATTGTAGAAAATAGACCATAACACGTTTCTGCAACGAGCTCATAGATCTTTTCAAAATTAATTTCCACATAAATTGTAAAAGATTTTAGAATGGCAACCTATTTTTTTGGACACATTTATTCTCATTTTTTGTGTTTTATTTTTGGAAGTTTTTTTAGTGGTTTTTCCAGTAATTTTCCCAACAGAATTCATTGAAATGGACGAAATGATGTATAACCCGTATTAACAGAAGTTGTTTTAGGATTTTTGAGAGCACAATCTACGACATGTAATTAAAAAATTAGTTTAAATAACACAAACCGTTATTTCCTTCCAATTTTTCAACAAGATTAACACTCGGTGATAATTAAACCTCCTAAAAATCAGAATAAAGAGTACTGTTCTTTTTGGATTATGGCATTTTATCGAAAATTTGTTACTTACTTTTTACAAAAAAATAAGAGGTTTATTTTATTCTGGATTTACCATGTTTTAGGAAATCAAATCTGTGAGATATTTATAAGATTTAGGAAAAGATTTAAATGCAAATCCTATTTAATTTTAATTTTACAAATATATTTATACTGACCAATAATATTATTTATATCTACATATAAATTTTATTTTTATTTTATATTATAATTTAAATTTCTTGATAAATACTGTAGTAGTATTTAAAAACAAAATAATATAAAAATGTTTATTTTTAAATTTGTATATAAATATTAAACAATCCTTAAATATAAAAGTTATAAAATATTATGATTAGTATTATGAATATTGTATTTTTTGTTTGTTTGTTAAGTTGTTTTGAGTTTTAATTTCACTAGAATCGTGTTTGGCACCAAAGTCGCATCACCAGTCTTTAACATGGTTGTATTTTTTGCTCATGAAATTTCGAACCAATGACCTTTTCAGCATCGTGGTACCTACGAGTGTCTATTTTATCAGAAGCTACCTTTAAATTACATATAATAATTTTTTAATAAGAAATTACTTTGTGGGAATTTCTTATTAATAAAAATAATATTGTTCAAATTGATGTTGATTTCCAATTTTGTTGTTCGCCTTTTATGTAGTGATCAAATACCATATGTTTTTTACTGAAATTAAGTAATATTTAAAAAATATTTATGCTTATAATTAATTAATAATATAAACAATAGGCAAAAAACACTATTTAAGATACCTTTTTTCTGAATTTTAATTTTTTAATATGATTTAAAATTTATTGTTATAATATAAAGGTATTTTTTTTTAAAGTAGAAATTGAAAATGATGTCAAGCACCACCATTATTCTTTAACATGTATAGGATTTGAATTCCAACCATTTTACAAATAATGTTTCGTTTTAGAGAGGGATCACAAATTGTAGATGTTGAGTACCATTCTTATTTCAATTGAAAGTTTTGGTAATTTTAAAAGTAATAAATTTTACTCTTTAATAAATTTTATTTTATGTTTTAAACAAAATTTATGCAAAAAAATTATGTTGATTAAAACGTTAAAATATTTAATTAAACAACCATGTTAAGTAAGTTCAATCCACAATTATACACATATGTTCATCTCTATAAGTATTATTGAATTTTTTTCTAATATTTGTTATTTTCCAAACAATTTTTAATGAAATTTAATAAAAAATATTCAAATTATAAATTTAAGTTACATAATTTATATAAAATTACACAATTTTTTAATACAGTTAAAATTTTCAACCACATAAAATTTATTTGTTATGTTTCTAAAATTTATTATTCCACTCTTCGATCAATTCATTTTATGATTTTATACTATGGAAATTATTTTAATATTTATTTTAAACATTCTTTAATTTAAGATCCTTTGTTTTCATTTACGTTTTTGCTCAAAAACATTTTAATGGTAACTCAAGGCTCCTCTCCATTTGGCAACTAAGTTACCTCCTCCTATGTGCCATGAAATTCGTCAGCTATTTAAAACTAACATGATCTCTCACCACAGTTACCACATTACTTCAAATTTTCAATTAAATTCAAATTTAATAAATTAGCCCTAAATTATTAAAAGTATGTCTTACAATAAAGTATCAGAATTAAATTAACTTTAAACAATTTCTTCAAAAGATTCCCTCAATCATTTTTTTCCTCAATCACATTTTTAATTGTGGAATGTAAATTAAAATCAAGGCAGTGCTGAAGTACCAAAATATTCCCAAAACAGTACTTTAACTTACAGCAACGATAATAAATCAATGCCATTTCAAATGATTCAATGTGATTAGATATGGAGTTAGAATTTTTTTACACTTTTTTCGTGGTGTTACTTGCCAGTATTCCATTCTTTATTAATCATTAGAATAACTCTCATCATTATATAGTAACTTTAGTATCTAATAGTGACTTATATAAACTGGCGCAGTAATAACCAATGTTGTAGCATATTAACATAAAATTTCTCACATAATCTTGCATCATCGCCACGTGATTTTTAACTAGATTAGTTAATCACATATTTTATATTACAAAAATTAATATCATGCACAAGAAAATGTTGAAACCTTTAGGTAAAACTAAATAAATGTTTAATGATATGTTCACCTTCACCATCGTAATTAATGGTGAGTTCATCTCATAATTGCCATAAAATATTACAAAGAAATATCACAGAATACAAAGTTAGTATTCAGCTAAATTCATTAAATCATCATAACACGCTTTGACCTAACAATATTCAATCGCTATATGTTGCTTCACGCTTAGTGGTTCCATCAGAGACCATCCCATAGTATACTGCGACCATCTTCATGGGCTATTGTTTTTACTTTTCCATAATGTTTAACTAATCTATCCCAACAAGTTTTCAATTATTTCACGACATTTATACTTCGCTTAAAACTTGATACTTACGATTACACAGCTATTTATCAACCAACAATCAACTTTACATTGTTCTTCAACATATATTTGTTGCATACATGGCGGTAAATATTTACAACATGATTTCTTCTAAAACACTTTACGCATTAAGTATACAAACTGTTATAAACAAACACTACATTACTATGTATCCTTTAATAAACTCTTCTCTAAAGGAAAATATTGTAACCATGTACTTGTTTTAAATGATGTCAGTAACTTAACTTTGCTTTTCCAAGCATGTTGTTGGGATAAAAAGATATTTAAATGAAAGAAGCCTCAACTTATTTTGCATGTAACTACAATATTTCCACCACAATACGTATTATTATTACTTATATGATGATGCAAATGAAAACATTTTTTCCAAAGAATACTTTCCAAGGTGAATACGATAAAGTCTATTGTACACGAAAATGCATGCTCCTGTTTCAAAAGAAAACAAATGTATTAGTTATTATTTCTTACATGTTCATATATGTATTTTTTTCCATGAAATCTAATTGCACTCATTGGATGTGATTATTTGTTTCCTACCCAAGGTCTAATGTAATACCAACAATTTCATCTATGCACAATTATTTTGAAGCGAATTAACATTATACAAAATAATTTTAAAAGAAAACATCATACCTTCTTTCAAGAGATCAAACACAATATTTCTATTTTTCGTAATAAGAAAATACATATTTATTTTCAATAAATATCAAACATAGTATTTATATTTTATGCATGGAGACTAACTTATTTCCTCCTCCCAAGAAACACCATTTTTTGCATATTTATTATCACAGCTAATAAATAAGCTCAAACAGAAAGTTCCTTACTTTATTCTTGAGAAAAATAACATTACTTTCAAACCCTTTTATGTATATTCTCTTTTTCTGTGTGAAAACAACATCCATCCCTGAACTTATCTTGTCATGTGCATAAACCGTAATCAAACCTTATCAAAAACACATACATCCCTACAATATGTATTCTGTGTGCATTAAATTATCATATAGCCAATTTTTTATTTCACAATGTATACATTCCTTTCCTTTTTTATGAGGGTCTACATATTCATGTTATATATTAGGATGTTTTTCTTTCTTAAAAAAGCTGTATGTAATTAATCCATCGTATTTTATGCTTTCATATCTTCCTTTTCAAATAAAATGTTTGTTTTTTGTGAAAAGAAAGTAATGTTACTACTGTTAAAACACAAAATAGTTTTCTGTCTTTTATGTACAAATTTCTCATGTATTGTTTTTTCAAGGAAGTATCATAATTAACCGTTAAATCATTTTTTCACGTACAAGAACTAGAAAGCTTTTAAAACAATAATGTGCTAACCTTTTGTACCAAACCATGAAACAAAATTAAACGGTATAATAACCGCATTAATAAATAACTTATCCTTGTTATCATCAAATACGTTACTTTAAGCAACTTCATGGAAGAAATTGAAGCAATCACTTATATCACTTACGTTAATATATTTTTTCAAAGTGAAGACCCCAGACCTATGGTCTTCGCATGAAATCTATATGTACCCTTTTAAAGTAACTTCAAGAATATCTTTAATATCAACTACATATTTCACCTGTGTGAACCTAAAATTAGCCACCATACGTTGTATATTTTTCTTCATATTTATTTCATCTGTTGAATACCATTCATATGGGAATAGAACTTGCTTATAACGATAATGACAATAAGTCGTGTATAATCAATAGTGTAATTTTTCACCCCATCATCATACACTTATGCAATACATTTTTTTCGTAATAAAGTAACTTCATCCCAAGGAATATTAACAAAATAATTATTTTTTATTACTCTTGTTATCTTATCCCGTTTTTTCGTTAATATAAAAATGTTTTTAAATATTTACCATCTTACAGAACTTTGTTAAAATTTGTAACAAGTAAATGGACTTTAGTGATTGAATTTTTTATTTAGATAGCGTATGAAATTTGCACAAGAAACAAGGAAATTGGCAAACTTAAAGGACCAAAAAATAGCACCTGTTGCATTGATGAGGAACCAGATGCACATTGGTGAGAAATTTTTACGCATGCTGACAAGGGGAATTTAATGAAATAATGAAAATTCAAACGACATTAGTGGCGAAATTTATGATGTTGTTCTTGTTGTGAAATGTGATGCTCAATTTATTTTCCCCAAATAAATTGGAAATAAATGTATCAGTTTACAACAACTTTCATCGCTTAACCAAGTCATGACATTTTATGCTAGCTCAAGAAATTCAAAGGAGGGTCCAACATTTACATGTAGAAGGATCTCAATATCTTTGTGGTCTAGCTACAAAATGGCGGCATCGTTAAGTTGCAGTGTGAATCATCCAACTCAATCACGGAGTTAAAATTAACAATTAAATAAAATCATGATGAGTCAGTGAGAAAGGTCTAGTGAATTAAAAGATTTAATTCAATAACCAAAGACCTATCATTAATAATTGCATGCACAAGCGCTTCTCCGAGAAGAGCCATCAAGACAAAGGTTAAAGGCATATATAGCTATCATTTGTATTTAAGGTGAAATTTCTGCGTGCAATTATAAAGTCATGAGAATGGTATGATGGATTGCAAACCCACGATGATGATTTGTTTAATAGGGAGCTAATTCCCCAGAAATTGGTGGTGGAGAAAAGGAAGGCTGAAGAAGCACAATAAGTGCACTGTTTAAACACAAGACCCATTTTTTCCCAGATCAAGGTGGGAGATGTGCCTGGTTTAAAAATGGAGAATCTCATGAGAACTGGTTACTGTATTGTTTCATGATTCTTTGAGTTAATACATGGCTACAGATAGATAGCTTTATAGTTTGCTCTCAAGAACATGTTGTGTTGTGTGATTGACTACTTTATTTCTTTACCACAGCGTGATTGAGTGATCGTGTTTATTCTCAAATATTGGTATGATTCACTATTCTTTTTTTGCATATCAAAAGACCGCATTAAACTCGTTGGTATATTTCTATGCTATATTCCATGGAATTTATACATTTGATGAGACACACTATAGCGTTATCGTAGCATGAAGAATCACAATAGAAGACAGAAATTGAGTTAATCGTGCTATGTTCAAATTTGCATATTTATTCTTCAAAGATCCAACAACATATCAAGATGCTCATGAAGCTGAGACCCGAATATTATCTTATGAAATTGCACCATATATCATGGAAGGCACATGAGCCACATTTGAGGACAAATTAAAGTTGTTGTGAATTCCAGATATTGAGATTCCTAAGCCCACAATAGTACATGCCCAACTCTTTAATACACAGAAGTTGAAGGTAGCAAAGGCTAGAAGGATCTTGTTAGAGGGCAAGCCTGTGGATCTACATTTTCTTGAGTCTCCATGAAAGTGACCTACATGCCACAGTAGAAAGACCTTGCGTATATGTTTTATAAGGAAGCGATCACAAGCAGTTTTCTACTGAAGGAAAGTTTTGGTGAATATTTTAAGATGGAGGAGGAAGAGATGATGGCTTCAATGAAGCCCAGTTTTGAAGTTCACCAATGCCGAGGATGAGCTGGGAAGTGTTATGACACCGTAGCCCAGGATGATTTAAGGAGACCAACACTTCTAGCCTTTCAAGGCTAGAAGACGGTCAAAGAATTCATGGATGAGAGGACAAGTTACCATACCAGGAGCATTTGTGGTCCGGGACCGGGGTAATAGAAGAGACGCGGGACCTCCGATAAAGACAAAAGAAGAAAAATTAAAATATTTGAAAAGGAAATGAAGCAAAGTGTGAATAAGTACCACAAGAATAGCAAAGCGATACTGTCCAATACCATGTTGGTTACCACTATGAGATCATAAGTACCATGCCTTTAATTCTAAAATAGAAGGCAATCAAGAAGAGCTCATAGTCATAAATTTTAAAGGAACTAGATTCACATTTCGATCTTGATTTACTCTCATTGTACAGTATGCAACAAAACTATAAAAGTGATTCATGTGGTATCTAGACAACGGTGCCTTATTCCACATCATAGGGAATATATCTCTTTTTAGTGACTCAGGTGAGAAGGACTCAGCAGTAATAGGAGCTTGGAGATGATTTTGGGGCATAACATAAATCACATAGGTATACTACCTCGTAGGACTTTGGCCCTCTTAGAACGTATATGTTTTTGTGCTCCAAATCCCATGAAGGACATTGTCTTCATAGTCGTATTAGAACACAAAGAGCGTGATGTTACATTTAGAAAAGGAAAGGGGTTCTCAGACACATTGCCACAGCATGTGGGTGAAAAGATCAATGGGGAGTTTACAACCGTATTCTCTCCGAGGGCGAGGATCCATAAATATTTGATGAGAAAACAACAACAATGACTCAGAATAGTGAGAAATTATCTTCCTCAAAATGCAGCCCTGGGCGAAGCCTTATGGTAGTATACGGCACCACAAAGGAGAGAGATCGAATCGGGAGGCGTTCACCAAGAAGAGTCCCCGAGAGGGAGAAAACATTTTTAATAAAGGAGAGGGAGCACATGCAGCTACACCCCGAATGTGAGAGGTGGGGTTCGTGTAGATGTTGTTAAACCATAAAGAATGTAGCAGGTCCGTTTAAGATGTTGTGTCTCATGATGTAACTTGCTGGTGAGGAGCTCAAGGTCACAACGTGTTGTTAAGAGCATTTGCTGGATTGACGCAAGAATATGAGGAAGACACAACCGATGGTGAAGGCCACATACCTTATACAAATCAGATTTCCACAAAGAAAGCAGGCACGCAGTGATGGCAAGATACCAAGAAGAAATAAACATTTCAAGTATTAAAGGTGTAAATGCTTAGAGTGTTTTTAAGATTCTCATGATAGATGCATTATACTAATTCACCACGCAGAGGCTATTTGTATTTCAATAGTTATGAAAAAAACAATAGATAAGTGTTTCAAGAATAATATTCTAAAGGTACCGTATCTAGATAGATTGAATTCTTTCTTGTTGAGAGGGAGTGTTGAAATTTACAACAAAGAACAATGGGAACAACCTAAAGGACAAGTACCCACCCACATTGGTGAGGGGAATTCATATGAAAATTGGTGAGGAATTTAACTTATTACCATAGTAATTAATGGTTACCAGTGAGTGGGAAATCTTGATGTTGTTAACAGCAGAGGAATATGGGGGCATCTAATTTATTTTTCCTTTAAATAAATTAATAATAAATTACAATTTCATCTCTGACAACAATCCAGACTTAAACACCAAATAAGTCATGATGATCGTAGTGAGCTCAAAAAATTTAATTTCAAGGTCTGGGTATTTATACTTAGAGACTATAATTATTTTTCTGTGTCCAAAATACAGCTTGATACATCAAATGGTGCGTACGTGAACTGCCTAACTAGTTACAACTTAAGTGATGAAACCTCATGATAAAGCCAGTGAATTTTGGTACCATTTTAATTTTACGTTAGTTATCAACCGTAATTGATACTTCTCATCATTAATATTTTCCTTCACAAAAGAAGTCAGAGGAATAACCCAATTTAGGCTGTAGGTTAAAGGAACATAAATTTATCACCAGATGACAGCCCTCTTTATGAAATTATAAAGAAACATGTCCTTATTGGCCCCAATCAAGGAATGTATTTACCTTCATTATTATAGCTTAACCCCAGGAAATCACAGTATTGTGGGTTATGAAGGAAGGTCGAGAATTGACCAGACAGCTTTGCCTAGATTAAGGGAGATAGTTACAGTAGGCAAAGAGAACCTCACAGAAGATTTAAACATTAAAATGTTTCACATCTCCATCTTGATGAGACAACATAGCTAGGAGGGGAAGTTTGACAATTTCTTTTCCCAAGAACAACAAAGTTGTGCAATTTTTGTTTTCTTCACCATGTGATTGTTTACTGCCTTATATCTCATAACATTGTGAAGGATTCATTCTGCTTTGCACATCATGTAAGATTAACATTTAACCAACATAGACTACAGCCATATGTTATTTTTATATAATTTTATACATATTTTCCATGTTGACAAATATTAATAATATTTCTTTTCAGAAACCAAATATTTTCAATGTATAAAAACGACATACCAAGTTATGGCAATTAATTAACTTTCTTCCCATTAATAATAAATCCTGTTGACATGGCACATTATAGTCTAATTTTGGAGTTTATTATGTGATGAAAATTGTCTTGAGATCTCACAATATTCATTTGATCAATTGCTCTGTGTATAAAATTTCATAATTCTAGAGATTTTCACCATTATTTCTTTGTCTTTACATTTTCCTTTATATTTAAAAACTAAGGTTCATAGCCACACTTTCTCGAACATCCATTACAATGGCTGTTTCAATCGTCCAACATATTTTTTTTTCATCAAACCCTTTCTGTATGAATTTTATTACTTTTGCATGAAAATTATACCAACTAAATGTATTTATGAATTTACGCGAATTATTGGATTAATTTTACTATTTTATTATAAATAACATGTATCATATGATACAGTTTTTAATTTAATGTCATTCGGTGTCTCGAGTAATGCTTACACTGTTCTCAAAGTTAACACCATCTCTATGTCTGTTCCTCATTGGAACTTTAAATTTTACTCATGACATAGGAATTGTACCACCCAAAAGGATCCTTCTATTTAAAATGACTAATTCTCATTTCAATAAACACCAAAAAGGAAAAAACAACAAACAATATAAAATAAGAAAAAAATGAATAGTCACAATCATTTATAGTTATGAAAATATGAAATTATACTTTTAATCACTTGGCCATTACCGCAACCATGAAAACAAATTTGCAACTTATATCAACTATACCATTACTTACTAAGTACCTTTTGGCGCTTTTACATATGTACCTAATGGTTTTATAGTCCATTATTTAAATAACTTTGTAATCTATGGTCAACAAATCTAATATATCCAATATTAGCTAATATTTTCAATCAAATGAAACATTTTTAACTATCAATCATTCATGCAATGTCAAAGTATATTTTAACTAAAAATACTTCCACAAGTACTTAGAGAGAGCACTAATACTTCAATTCATCAAAATGATAAAATCACTACAAAATGTGAAAACTATCTTAGTTTGCTAAATACATCCACACAAAGACTTATAAAAGTACCGTATATGCCCCTAAATTCCCAATAATTGAAATGATCAATCATTGCATCAAGTGCAAACCCGTATTAGCTCCTGAAACAATGTCAAGCAAAATTTTTAATACAACATGAAATTAGACTTAACACACATTTCAATGAAACACTAGGATTATTTTTATGTGAAGATGCACATAAAATATTTACACATGTAACAATACAGAAAATCATTTTTCGAAGACAAATACACAAATTATTATTTAATTGCAGAAAGAACCAAATGGCATAAATTCTCCCAACTAATGGAATAAAGTTTCACAAGGCAATAGTTGTTTTCACTTTCAAATGTGCTTCTATGATAGATACCATACCAGATTCATCAATTTAATTGGAAACCAAACTCAAGAATTCTAATAACCAAAGGGTCTAACACAATACTTTCTTTCGCTATGTCCTTCTATTCTCATATATCATTCAGCTATATAACCAGCCTCCAACCAGCTCCAAAATCAAAATAGCTGTCTTCAGTAGTTTTTCTCTCTTTTCACTATCTTGGGCCAACTCGTTTTTCCTTTACCTATTTATTTACCTAGGTAGAGGAATTTTGTAGGCAGCGCCATCAACCCTCCTTGTTAGGTAACTCTATCAACTCATGACTTTGATTTTGTTAATCACTTGTCCTGCTCAGACAAATTATATTTATATTCTTCTCATAGTAATTTATATAACAATCATGGCCCAGGAAAATTTCATCAATAAAACAAAAGGAAACATTGTAATTTTATTTATACTGACCCTCAACATTTGTCCAAAATATCTAGATTAAAAATAATTCAATTGTCGTACAGATGACACACACAATTTTCCAAATGAAAAACAATTCAATACCATAGCATTATACCTTCTGGCTGAAATTCATACTTCAAATTTTTACCTTTCATGTATTTTTCTGTTTCTATTAAGTCATTCTTCCTAATCCCACCAAAGAAGCAGGCAGTCATAATTATGCAAAATGTTTAAATAATTATTTACTTTCACAAAAATTTTAGCTTCAATCCACAATAATTTATGCACAAAATCATATACAAACATTCATTAATGTATAATGCTTACAAATATTAGGTAAGAATCTTAAAATTTTTTTGAGAATTTTCTAAATTATATTTTTAATTGGGTGACCTTGATCAAAACACATGTTTTTTAGAAGTTTCTAAACAATATGTTCATGATCATGTAAACATACACAATTTTATTCTGTTATCTAAATTTCCATGATAATGTTATGAACAAACCAACACATGAAGTAACTTCCATATGTCTATTACAAATTATAATATATTATAAAAGATAACGCATGCACATAATTTTTAATATTTAGTAATGCACCATTAACTAATCAAATTCTATCTTTTTCATGTTAATGCAACCATGAAAAGACTCTATCAACAACTAGGTGATTACAAAGTTCACTACTAGTTTCTATTGTTTACTTTTAATACTTAAATATATCTTTCTAAATGTTTTTTAAAACTTCATTTGTTGTTGCATTAGCTAATGAAGGTGATGATGGTACTAGTTATTTTCAAGAATATCAAATATAGGGATTTAATATTTATGTATGTAGATAAAATTATATCCTTCAAAGAAATAACTTACTTGGTATATTTATTATCATAGTAAATCTAATAAAATAATTTTAAATAAAAGTTCACATGGCCTGATGAAAAGTAACAACATGTCTTCTTAAATGTTATTGTTCAATACTCATGTGCATTTCTTTTCAAGAACAACATCCCTGTAACTTATTTTCATGTGCATAAATTAAGAAAACTCAACAAGAACACATACATCCCTTCAATATGTATTTCTCTTTTGTGTATGAATAAAATTTAATTACAGCCCTTCTTTAATGCATGCAACACATATCCCCATTTAAGAGGTTTGGAAACATTGTTTTTTTTTTTTTCTAAGTAAATACTAATTATTAATATATAACATAAAAGTGTTAAACTGCACTGCCTACCTTAGGAGTTTTGTTAATAGGTTTATTAAACTTATAGAAAATATTTGGATGGTGCCCACCAGGAAACTTTGTATTCTCATAAAATTAAGAGTTGTCGCCTTTCACTGGAAACCAACCTTTCAACCATGAAAATAAAACATATGCTCACTTTGTTTCTGTGTTGTGAGGCAAATAAACTAAAAACCATACCCAACCCTAAACATTGTGCATGAAAGAAACAAAAACCTCCCGAGAGATTGTCGATTCATCGTTCATTTGTTGGAGAAGGTGGTTCTTTCACACCCCAACTTATACCATCGTTGCTTTTCTTCATCGCGGACAGAAGTTTTTCTTTTCCTTGCCTTTCCATAGTCCTGGACCGTACTGAAACATCACGCAATACAAAATTGGAGGTATTTTGGCATTGTCGCAGAGGCAAGGATTAGGACATTGGTGTTAAGAACACAACAGGATCATAGCCACATCGATGAGTGCGCGCCTAAACCTTCACACAAGAACTGTGGATAAACGCCGTGAGGACCGGCGTGTCAAACACATAGCTGAATTTGAACCCGCGTCACCGGGAGCTTGCCATGGAAGAGCAGGAAGGCAGGGGAACGGAGGAGCACGGGAGGGGTCGAAGGAGGGCAGAGGAAAGGAAGGGAGGAGGATGCCCCGTGCTGCGCAGCCGGGGGAGCGAGAACACCGCGCTTCCGGTTTTGGTCGAAGGTGGGAAACTATCAAAGGATGAGATCAAGGCGATGGAAGACCTAGGGTGATAGACACGATCTTCGATCGTAGCCACGATGACATCACATAAGACAGCAATGCAGCTTGTTAAAGTAGAGAGAAAGCATGTCTGGACAAGAGATAGCTGACAATGGGAGGGCTTGTATGAAGTGTATAGATAATTCAATGTAGCTATCATGCGAATGGTGAACCATGAATGGTTTCAAAGGTAACAAGCTCAATATCGTTCACTCGTTTTGTTCAGCGGAAAGCCGAGGTAGCGGTAAGGGTGTTAATTTCAACGAAGCTTAACATGGTGAAAGAGCAACCGCTGCGTGGGGAGACCGATTATCCATAACAAGATCCAAAGAAGACCAGCAGCGCTAACGTGCTGACGGTTCGAGAGAATGATATTAAAAGTAAAAAGTATTAATTTCACACATACTTTCCAGGGGAGGCGATTACCAGCCCAAAATGACCGCCTGGTAGTGGCTAGGGGACGCAGCGCCTCCCATCACATGCGAGAGGGTAACCGTATTCGAAAGTTATTTATGTTACAAGGAACATTTTTTTTTTCAAAATGATGCAATTAACTATTGTTTTTATGTTTTATATATATTTTTTTTAAATGATTGTCTTTGTGAAAATATCATATACTTATTTTCAAGAACACAACATAGTTTTTCTATATTTTATGGCAAAGTTTTCATGTATTTATTTTTGCATATCAATTAATAATCATTGTTTGTGCATAATAACTAGGAAAACTTTTTAAATAATAACAAAGTTAGTATTTTATACCACCATGTAAATAAAATCAAACTTTCTGTAGATAAACACACAAATAACTTATCTCACACACAGAATGATGTAACCTTGCACACGCACACAATTTTTTCCAACAGACATTATGAATTATGTTATTCCGCATGAAATCTATATATAAATTTTCATAAGGTAATTCCAATAAGCTATTATCTTTAACTTGAATTCAAAAAATGAAATCCCAACTTAATATATCCTGACATGAAATATTATTATTTTTCAATATATTTATTTAATCTTAATAGGCTTATATCTACAATACAACTTGTTTATAATAAGATTGAAAGATGTTTGCAACATCAGCAGGTGAATGCTTTTTACCCTATCACATCAATTTATGCAATACCTTTTCTTTGTGTACAAATCCATCCGCAACATTAAAAATTAACATTTTATTATCTTTGTTATTTTATCCCATTTTTTCAAATTGTTACAAAATATTTAAAGATTTATTTTCGTGATAATAATGTGATATTTTTCCAAAAACATAAAGATTAATAATCTTTGTCTCTTGCACAAATTTCATATAAATTCTTTACAACATACAACAAAGTTACAATCTAAGGGAGAATCGCATTAACCCTTGAGTTCTAATCAACCAGTTATTACAACAAAATAACCATACAATAACTTTATAAAGGTGATATGGAATTCATTGTAGTCTTCTTTCACATGTTCATTTAAACTTTTCACCTTCCGTAAAAGTTCCATAGCTAGATTTTCTGTCACTGCATCCAGTTTCTTGATTTTCTTTACCTTGTGAATTATATTTCCATCAACCAAATGTGTATTAAGTAACCCTATCAATAATTCGGACAATTTTAGCCATTTATTAACAATACTACACACACCATATGTTGTTTCTAATCATGTCATATGTCTTAAGGGGATATTACAATTGTTAATCCCCAGATTGATGAGGAAGAAATTAATATAATAATAATCACAATAATAATATATTTCATTTTGAAATGTATAGCTCTATTTTAAAAGAGACATGTGATTTCCATCGTCAACATTTTTTATTGTGCACGATACCTGCTCTAGTTACTGTCGACACCGATGAACACGACCTTAAAATCGTAATAATGCTTAACCTTCCGATTTACAGCCATGCACTTCTTTTTCACTGAATTTAATTATCACAAATAATTTCGCTTATCCGTTTACCGGGTTTGCTCCAAGCAAGAATTCCGTAGTGTTTATCTACAACATCCGCTTTGCTTTCCGCTCGTTTTTTGTTCGTAACATTTCACGTTTGTAATTTTCTTCTGCAACGTTGCAATGGCGGACGATTTTGAACTTCCTGAAGGTGCTGGAATGATGGAAAATGAGAACTTTGGCGATAATGTTTTCAATGTTGGTGAAGAGAAAGAAATTAGGAAGCAGGGGTTGAAGAAATTGTTGGTTAAAGAAGGGGAAGGGTGGGAAACACCCGAAACCGGTGATGAAGTTGAAGGCATTTTAACCCATGACCTCTAAATTTGGTTATAAATCTGGTTTGATTTATGATTTAAGAACCTTCAATTTTCTGAGTTTTTGCACGGGATGAATGCCTTATGGTAATTGTATTGGCAGTTCATTACACCGGAACTCTTCTAGACGATACAAATTTCGATTCTAGTCGGGATAGAGGAACTCCTTTCAAATTGCTATTTTGGCTCAGACTATAAATTCTTCACAGGTTGTTTTTCTTGGCAGCGAAGGATATTTGTGGATTTTGCTGCTATTTCTTCTACACGGCACTGCCGGTTCGACACATCGATTGAGGTGAGGTTTTTAAATTTGTAGTTCCGTAATTTGAATTACGACATTGTAGAGTATTTGTAAGTTTCTTGGGTTAAGGATCTGTGAAAGTGTCTGATTATTGATTACATTTGGGTGTTTGCAGTGGAAATTTAGCGTGGAGTGCAAGATTAAAGAAAAGGATGCCAAGCCGAACGAACGGGCCTATAACGCAAGACTGGACGCCTATTGTTATCCACAAGCGCCCTCAAAAGGCGAGTGAAGCGCGAGATCCGAAGGCGGTTAATGCTGCAATTAGAGCAGGCAGACAGGTTCAGAGTATCAAGAAATTTGAGGGAGGAACTAACAAGAAAGTTCAGCTTCCTGTCAATACTCAGAAATTGGACGAGGAGACGGAGCCGGCTGCCCTGCAGAAGGTACCTGTAGAGGTTCGACATGCGATTCAGAAGGCGCGTCTTGATCAGAAGCTGAGCCAGGCCGAGCCTGGGAAGCGTATAAATGAGAGAGCGCAAGTGATTCAGGAGTATGAAAGTGGTAAAGCTATACCGAATCAGGCCATTCTGTCTAAGTTGGAGAAGGCCCTGGGTGTGAAATTGAGGGGCAAACTGAATTCTCATTAGTTGCTTTTTGTCGGCTGTCAATCGTTATGGCTCATTGACTGGTTTTTGTGTTATCTATGGTGTTTTGCACTGTGGTCAAGGTTCTATCATTTTGATTGGTGCGTCACTCTGCTGAACGTTTGGTATATATTTTGATGTTAAAGAAAACATTTTGCTGTAATATATTTTGATCTTTGTCATAAATTTCGCTAGATCTCTCTTAATTTATTTGATTATTAGGTTTGGTTTTCCAATTTCAACACTATGCAGTTGATGAAGGAGATTTAGTAGATTTTTGCACAAATTTTTTGTAGCATATAAGATTATCCATTCCAATGTTGTCAAAGTTTAAAACATGGTGTTAATTTGACATTATACACACACAGACTGAATGGAAGGTCTTTATGCTTGAGACACAGCATGATCGACAGGACAAAGTGGTATTCTATTCAGAAACTCTATCGACAGGACAAACTCCGACTTCCATGCCGCCATGCAACTCCACCTGCAACTCCACAGCAACGCAGAGCAGAGTCGGCAGCAACGCAGACCAGTCTTCTCCTCAAAGAAAATTCAAGTTCGCTTATCAAAGAAGAACAGGTAATTACTTCTGACACTGTGTCTCTGTTTTACTCTTCTGGTTATGTTTTACAATCAGTCAGTAGCTCCGTAAGGTTTTTTGACAGTGGCTTTTCTTTTACAATATGCAAACTCAATATACCTGTTCCTGTAGTACATAAGTGTGAGAGCCCTCACACCGTCCCCTTGACTCTGTTATATTAACAGGACCTAAAATTGATTGAGAAGATTCAAGACCATAATTCTGTAAATCAGTCTCAAATGATTTTAGATATCATGCAATATAAGTGAGCCATTATATTTGTTCAGTTTCTCTGCGGCAGCTAGAATTTCCTTAGTCCTGAGAATGTTTCCTGTATTGCTAAATACATATCTACATCGTACATTTCACCCTTCGGTGATAATCAGTGTGATTTTTGATTTCCAAGTGATTTTTTAGCACAACATAGTCCATCCATTCTAATTTGTTCATAACACTTTGAGGTTACTGTCTATAAAGGGTCTTTATCCTCCAGCTCTTTCTGGTGCTCTTCGTCTCCAGAATTTTATTTTGGTTCCTTCTAATTTTTAAGATGAAGTTCAAATGCCGAGATATAGCTGATAAGAATAGTGTTACTCGACTTAATGGGCTTTACTGGTGACACAATTGATGTCTAGAAGGCAAACTGTTTGCACCTGATATTTTAGTTTGGACAATGGGTCTTTGCTGTGCAACATGTATAGTTGCATGCTTAAGTAATCTTGGGTATATATAACTTGATTAATTATTGTAGGATTTTTATGCAACGATGGGTCGACATCTATGTCTTTCATCGTCATCTTACATCTAATTTCAAGATTCTGGTGTCTGTAATGGTTTCTTAGAAGACAATTAGAATTTCCTTAGTCCTGAGAATGTTTCCTGTATTGCTAAATACATATCTACATCGTACATTTCACCCTTCGGTGATAATCAGTGTGATTTTCGATTTCCAAGTGATTTGTTAGCACAACACAGTCCATCCATTCTAATTTGTTCATAACACTTTGAGGTTACTGTCTATAAAGGGTCTTTATCCTCCAGCTCTTTCTGGTGCTCTTCGTCTCCAGAATTTTATTTTGGTTCCTTCTAATTTTTAAGATGAAGTTCAAATGCCGAGATATAGCTGATAAGAATAGTGTTACTCGACTTAATGGGCTTTACTAGTGACACAATTTGTAATTACACAATTATTTAATGAGTTCTGATTTCAGGTTGAAACACACTTGGATGAAGCCAATGTAATTGCAGCGGTATATATAATATTGTGTGAGATGACTAAGAAATATCATATTTACTGTAATCAGGCTTGAGCACAAGAGAGTTCTTCATGAAAATGTGAATGTAAAGATACAGGATGGGAATAAAACTCAACCCATATATTATCAGTTAAAACATAGTCACCAAAAGCTACTTTCACATTGCACAACAGTCTGTATTCAAGAACCCTCCCAACGATATCCATTGCTCTGCTGTTTATGGAGTTCATAAATATAGGCACATAACATGTTGAGTTTTACCATTCAGATAAGAAGTTGAATTGAGATCAAGATATCCTAACTGGAGAGGCATGTAGTGTGTCAGCATTCTTTACTGACATTTTTATTATTTATGTATGTCATCATAATAGTTATTTGAACTTTTTGCAGTATTGGGTGCTGAGGAAAGAACTTTGCAAGGCAAATGAGTACATAACTTGTTACGACTTTGTGCTTAATTGGAATAATTCTGCAGGTGAAGAGGCTTTTCATGTTGCCAAGGAAAGATATTGGGCCAAATATAATGGGCATTTTTGTCACTTACCTCCTCCTGACCCCGACATATACATTGATGTGATTGATTGTAATGCAGAACAATTGTTAGATGTTCATTTGCCAAACAGAGATGACTCTGAATCAGAAAATTTGGACACTGAAAACCTGCCAGATACATCTCAAGAGACGCTAACTCCATTTGATATTAACAGTTATGCAATTGAGATTCAAGATAAAGAAAGGCCATTTGAACTTGGGTATTATGTTTCTGCCTCTTGAAGCTATACATATATTTGTAATGTTATTGACCTTTATACTGCTGAACCTCCGTTACCGGATCATTACAAACTGACACTCGTAACTGCAGGATGGGATAGTGGAAAAGGTTTAAGCAAGGAGAATTCCACTCCTAGCCGTTTGATGTGCAAGGAACAGAATGGTTGGGAAAACAAGAAGGCAACTGGCTGGAATGAAAGTGAAATGAAAGGAAGAGAAGAATGGAGCTGCAGAATCTACGAGTTGGGTTAAGCCTATTGTGTTAGGATGGGGATTAACTACATAAATAAAACAGCCAAGTTGGAAACTTGGAATTGGAAGTCAATGAAAATTGCCAGGTTTATTACATATATTTCTAGCATAAAGAGGGAAGTTCAAGAAACTATATTATTTTTGCTAATTTCCAAGACAATCTTATATTTTTGCAAATTCTAGCATAGGTTGGAATTTTAGCAATGCCACATTAGCTCATTCAGAGCGATATGATATAATTCAAGGAGGTAAGAAGTTACTGGGTTTAGTAAATTTTAACATCAAAAGCAGCGTTCTGTAGTGTCATCACAGGAGCTTGTTGACGTTACAGAAACTGTTTGCACCTCATATTTTAGTTTGGACAATGGGTCTTTGCTGTGCAATATGATCCCATGCATCCTTGTCACTTTCCTCTTCTTCCACTCCATTTTCATCAATTTCTCCACATCCTTCATGCTCAACTGCAGATGAAAGATGTCTTACAGGAGTATCTGAAACATATAATGCTGAGTTGTAATAAGTCTCTACCTGCATCACTGAGAATTGAACAATAAACCTGTTATTGCACAACTGAGAATTTAACATGATCTTTGTGCAAAATTCTACAAAATCTCTTTCATCTCAAAAACTACAATTACTTAAAATTAAAAATTAACAACCAATACTCCTATCGGCCTCTCCTTGCACCTCCTGGGGCAACTGCTAGTTTAAATGTTTATCTTATTTTTTTAAATAATAAACATATATTGAAAGTGTAAATTCAACTTATTTTAAATAATAAAATATTTTAAATTTTGATAATATATTGAATTATTTATAGAAGTAAAAATACAACTTAAATAATAAAAATTATAATTCTATTATAATTAAATTGTCAAAAAAAGAAAATATAAAAAATTTAAATAAAATTTAATAAAAAATATCAAAATACCAATTAAATTTGTTGAATCGAGTCACCTATAATGCAACACACATGATATTATTTATAGAAATGGATTTGTGTTGTAAATTTGTAAGTGAAAAGTTTTAACGACATATGAAAGACCAATTTATCAAGCATGTTGGTAATTATGTTGTAAGGTATTTCCCTCTTGGATGAACTCCCATACCATCGTCTTTTCCATTGCTCTAATCTATCGAATGGTTTATTAGAAGATTATATTATCTTTTGTTGTAGATTTGAAGTTATGCGGTAGGAGACTCTGTGCTTCATGGAAACTAGGCATCCATGGTTCCTGACCCCCCTACATGAAAAATCAAAGATGAGTGGCGGAGATAAACCGAGGAGATAGGATGGTGGTCATCATTTGATAACTCAACCACAGAGAATGAATAGTCTTACGAACTATTATTATGCTCTATCCTTCCTCCACATTCGAGGAATTTTTCTTCCTTTTGTTAGGGTTAGTCTCATATGGATGAGGTTGATTGTTTTCGTTGAGAAATGGGATGTTGTGGCATTTAAATTTTAGATTTTCATGAAACCCTAATTATTTATTCTATATGATTATTTTATCTTCTGGTTATTTGCAGATTGATTATCGGGGGCTTTTGAACTTGCCTTACTAGTGAGACTAGGATGTCAGGTTTTCATGCAAGGACATCAACCAATACAAGCTATTACTATTTGAAATTCTGGGAAGATGAAAACTCAAAAAAATTTCGCCATTTTTCTATGTGGATTATTACCCTTTTTTATTTGTATAGTTGGTATTAACCTATTTTCCTTTTTACTATAATTTTTTTTCTTTTTTTTTTGTTAGGAATATTTTTAACCTATTTGAGGCTTCCTAAGCTGAGAGAAGCCTTGTCGCATCACATAGAATGTAAAATGAATCCAATCATGTCTCCAATAAGTTGTAGCTTGGTATTATCGTATAGAGTCTTGTACTATGTAGTTTAGGGTATCCAAACCCTTTCACCTAACACTTGCTACATTGGTGTTTGACAACAAAACCTTATATTTTTCTCCCCCACCAAGGTTGTTTTTATCACAATTCACTTAACTCAGACAGAAATATATGTCTTTCCCTAATTTTTGGTTCCACACACAATAAAGTAGCAAAGACATGATTCATTACAAATTTAAACTTATAATCCCAGAGCATCATACTTACCACCCAGGTATGCTTGATTTATTATTAATTGTCAAAGTTTATCTTGTTAAGGTTTATGTGGAGATCCCTTCTCGGATTTTCTTAGGATTTTTATTATATATATATATATATATATATATATATATATATATATATATAGTTTCATAACTCAACCATAGGGAATGATTACCCTTACAAACTGTCATTATGGTCCATTCTTCCTTCATCATCTAGAAATTTCACATCGTTTATCTAGGGTTAGTCTCATAAATATGAGGGAATTTGTCTTCCCAAAGAAATGTGATGTTTTGGTAGTTAAATTTCATATCATCATGAACTCATACT
The DNA here is from genome assembly GCA_034641835.2 of Pinus albicaulis. Classification (NCBI taxonomy): domain Eukaryota; kingdom Viridiplantae; phylum Streptophyta; class Pinopsida; order Pinales; family Pinaceae; genus Pinus; species Pinus albicaulis. The sequence continues at coordinate 1,075,852,900 of CM076581.1, read as the reverse complement.
TATTGCTTATAGTTGATTGTTTACTCTTATGGCTATTTGCAGTTTGATTACTAGGTTCACTAAAATTTTCCTTACGAATGAGACTATGATGTTAATCATTCTTGCAAGGACATCAATTGTGGCAAGCTATTATTGTTCAAATTTTTTGGAGCATTCCCACTCCAAGTTTTTTTTGCCATATAATCCATCTAATAGACACAGGTATATTTAAATCGTTTAACTATGTGGCTCATTACCCTTTAACCAATTTAATAGAAATAATTATATTTAACTCCTTTTACTTTGTGGCATATTACCCTATGTTATTTTTACAATGGGTATTAAAGTGTTTTCTTTTAGCCTAATTTATTTTTTCTTTGTTTTTGTTATGATGATTTCTAACCTGTGTGAGAATTTCCAAGATGAGAGAAACATTAATTCCTTGATTCCACTACACTCTAAGAATGAAAAAGGGCTCCAATATGGTCTCCAATTAGTTATGGTTTGGTATTATGGTACAAAGTCTTGTAGTATGTAATTTACGGTATCCAAAACTTTGAACCTAACAATCGATAAACTAGTGTTTGACAAAAAAGCATAATATTTTTTGTCACTAAGGTTTTTGATCTAACAATTCTTTTAACACCAATAGAAATAGTGGTCATTTCTTGATTTGGGGTTCCATGAAAAATATTGTCACAAACACTCTCTTTCTTTATGGATTCAAACCTCAACTCCCAAAGAATCATACCCTCCACTTAGGTATGCTTGATTTATTATTATTGATGTTTCTATTGTTAATGGTTTTTTTGGAGCCCCCCTCACATATTTTATGAGGGCTTATATATATATATATATATATATTATTTAATTTTTTTTTACTTAAAAAAAAATCCCAACATTCCTCAATGTTATAAAACTTCAAGGTTCATTTTTCAAGTACTTTTTAGGATTTCTGGAAAATAGAACTCATATAGTAGAGCACATTTCCCAATTGCAAACAATTTCCACTTGTTTATATTCAACACATAAAGGATGAAAATAATAACATTTTATTGCACTCTCATTTATGGCCTATAACACAGGAAGAGAAATCCTATAGCAGAGGACATTGCCCACTTGCAGACATATTCCACTTGTTTACATTCAAAACATAAAATATGATTATAATTACATTTTACCGCACTCTCATTCGAAGCCTATTTTTTGATCTTAGAATCAAGGTGGGGTTTGGCATTTGAATTACAGGAGACTGAAAGGTAGGAGGGATAATTGGCATGATTGGAATTTAAATTAAGAGATTTTAATTCATTTTTTTCTTAGGACTAAGGAGTGACATCTACTTAGGCTCCTGCACATTGTAACAAATGAGGTTGTATAAAGCTAACGCACCAACCTTCTTGGTTGTATAGGAATTTCGAACAAACATGTCTTTCAAAGGGTACATTCAACCGTAGTTGGCATGCTTTATGAAGAAAGCATAATGGCTAGGGATAAGGAGTCATCATAATGTGTTGAGGATTGAGGAAAAAAAATATTATCCAAGAAGCCAATATTTGAGTTTCAACAAAGTATAGTACAATATCCTTTTTCATGTGTATGTCCCGAACAATATCAAACACATGGAAAAATAAATTAATTCCAATAGTACCCCATATCACAGATTATATTAATTAGAATGAATAAAATTAATTTTAAAGAGCGTAAGGAAATTCAACATAATAAATTCATATTAAGTCACATGAAGGCCATTGCAAAGATGCCAAGAAAGTCATTAGAAACCTACATGGAGCTATTGACTTTGGTATTAATTATACTAATCATTTGAATGTTGAGTTGACATGTTATTCATATTTTGTGCAGGTAATCCAAATGATAGAAAAATAATCATTGGATATGGATTTCATATAGGATTAAGGATTCTATTTTGGAGCAGTCACAAGTATCTAATTTTTTCAATGTCCTATAAAGTTGAGTACAAAGCATTGTGCATTTCTACTTAAGAATTTGAATTCTTTGTTTCATTGTCCTCTAAAGTTGAGTACAAAGAATTGTGCATTTCTACTTAAGAATGTGAATTCTTAAGATATAGGAGAAAGAAAGGTAGTAGCTACAACTATCAAGTGGAGAAATAAAGTTCAATAAAATTTACAGATAATCCATTTTATAAAACAAAATAAAAAAATATTAAAAATCAACATCATTTTGTAAGAGAAAAAATTCAACCAATAAAAATTGATTTAATGCATTGTAAAAATGAAAATATCACTAATATATTCACTAAGTCATTGGTAAAGATAAAGTTTATAATAAGTGAGATTTTTAAATATATACATAATTCATTTTTGAGGTGATTAGAAAATACAAAAATGAATGTAATTAGAAACATATTATTAGAGGATTGTAAGCAGATTTTTAAGATTTTTAATATTATAAATAAATTTAGAAATTATTAAAATGTTGACATTATAATTAATAAATTATGTTAAATAAATAATAATAAAAATACTAAAATAAATTTAATTACACCTAAAACTTATAAGAGTTGTCTACTGAGCTCAGGGAGTTTCCACAACCATTAAAAGTAACGAGAATGAGGGAATTTTAGTGATACAATATTCTAAGTTTCATTTAAAAAAAAAAAATAGCATTTTTTGGTTAATTGCTTCTATCATTTAAATCACTAAATACCCTTTCCAAAACGGATTCGCACGTTGAAAATCATACATTAAAATGGAGAAATGTATTAAAAAAAAACTTATTATTTCTATTCTTTTTAGTTAATTTTATCTCAGATTCGATAGTGAGTTTTAAGAAATTTTGACTAGTTTAAATTGCAAATTTCTAGTAAGTTTGACTCATTTAAATTGCAAATTTCCAGTATTTAAGTGTTTAAGATTTTTTTGACTTGTTTATTTTTTAATTTTTTTGGGATTTTAATTTATTTATGTATAAAAAATATTTCAAATAATAGAAACATACAATTTAACTCAAAATTGTATTTAGCTAATTTAAGAGAAAAAAACATTCTATTCAAATTGAGCATTAAAAAACATATTAGTGAATTCATCCACTAAACTCATTAAAGTATTCATATTTTCCTTATACTGCTTGGGAACTTAAATATTAGACCTGAAAAAGGGAAGATCACAGATACTACTAAGATCTGGGCTCTTGACTATTCTTTGGTGTTCATTCATATTTGCATTCAAAAATACCTTTTTAAATATTAATGAATTAAATTTCAGAGAGAAAGAAAAAAAAAAAACTATTTTTTAGTTAATATATACTAATCATGAAAAAAATAATTATTATTAGTTTAAATGGGGTATTAAAAGACAATACTTATTAGGAAATTATAGTGAAATGTGTTAATATTTTCTTTACGTTCGTTGGGAACTTCAATGTTAGACCTAAGAAGGGAGTGCAGATTACAGAGACTTCCATGACTATCTCTAGCTTTGGGATGGATAGGGATTCGCGCGCTCGACCATTTTTGGGTGTTCATCCACCTTTGCAATTGTTCGGGATTTGTTTTTCGAACAGGCACTATTAATGCTAAGGTTATAAATGGAATTCAGATCCCTTCAATTCCCTCCACTACTTCAGTAGATTCTTGGCAACTGGACTGTTAGGAAGGGGAATGAGACAAAATTTAGCAAAATGTAAAGAAATTGTTTCAACTTTTTTTATTAATAGAGCAAGAACAAGCTATCAGACGAAAGCTGAGTTGTTCCATGAATGACTCTATATTCCCATATTTATGGTATCCAAGACAACCTACCTGATGTCTATGGGGGGGATCTGATCTCACTCTCAAATCCATTATCACCCATATTTTTGGTTCAACTTGACTTAACAACATCTATGTTCCTTCAAAATAATATCAAGATCTATATAAAATAGAGGACTAGGTATATTAATTTGTATTAAACTTGGTGAACAAGTTAGTAGGATACACCTAACAATATGCATTTTGGAATTGATTTGTAATACTTGGTGAACAGAGAAGCAGGAAAAAAAAATTCCAAGGTTTGGAATTGCTTCTACCCAATAAACTCTTCTTAGGCTTAACAAACAAAAACCAAGATATATACCGATACATTTTATATATAAACTGAGAGAACCCAAAATCCAAAGTACTGAAAAAAATATACAGGAAAGCTTCCAATTAGTCCCGTTTTACTCATGTCTCCATTGCATCATCAATAATCATCATAGATTACAGACATCCCACCAGCTTCCTCTTTGGGATTTCCCTATGAACCGGAAGTTGTTGTTGCATTTTGCTCATCTTGACTGTGGTATGTTAGTCCATCATCTCCATTATTAGAAGAAAATGGCTAAGGCATTTCCTCATTCTCGCTCATAGGGAGATAAAACTCATGAAGCCTTCTCCTCCATTTCATGACCTACCCATACGAGTTGCGCTTGCTGCACACCTTCTTGATGTTTGAGGATGCACATATTTCTTCCTCTATTTTTTGACAGAGCGAAACAAAAAAACTTGCATTTTCAGCTATCATAAATAAGAGCAAAACATAATGTTGGTAGAGTCCTGTCTAAACTTGAACAAGAGGACTGAAGGGCAAGGAAAGGCCTAATACTGATGAAAAAGCTCCTAGTATCTTTCATAGCTGAGAGTGTTCTTCCGATAGTCAATCTTCTTTTGCCTCTAGCACACTTTGTGCGGATCATATTCAAAAATACTTTCCTTTCCCTTTGGATAGACTGAGATCCCATGATTTCAAGTGGGTCGGCATTTAAAAAACACCATTTAATATTTCATTCATAAAATGAATTGACCAAGTAAATAGAACCTGCAAATAAAATCAAATAAGAATAATTACTTGGTGGATTTGCAACAATTAACCTCTGAAAAACATCCACCACGGGACACCCTTCGTCACTGGAACCATCTAGAGAGTCCTCTTCTTCATCAATATCCATTTCCATGTGAGAAGCTTGGCAGTCTTACTGCTTCTACGGCGGATGGTGTGGAATGCATTTTCTTGGGGAAGTAGTAGACACTTGCAGGTCTTCAGAGCGAATGATGTTGTCAGAAGAAGAATTTGGGGGCTTATCAGAAACCCTAACCCACATAGAAACAGACGATGATGATGGTGCTCCAGGCAGGCTTCCAATTATTCTCGTTTTACTCGTGGCTCCATTGCATCATCAATATTCCAATCATCATAGACTACAGAGATCCCACCAGCTTTCTTTTAGGGATTTCCCTCTCAACCAGAAGCTGTTGTTGCATCTTTCTCATCTTGACTGTGGTATGCTAATCCATCATCTCCATTATCAAAATAAAATGGCATAGGGGTTTCTTCATTCTTACTCATAGGGGGATCAAACTCATGAAGACTTCTCCTCCAGTTATTGACCTGCCCATACCAGTTGTGCTTGTTGCACACCTGATTGATATCAGGCATTTGAGGAGGCACATATTTCTTCCTCTGGTTTATGACAGAGCCAAACAAAAACACTTGCATTTTCAACTATGATAACTAAGAGAAAAACCTAATGTTGACAGAGACCTGGATAAAATTGACCAAGAGGACTGAAGGGCGAGGAAAGGCCTAATACCAAGGAACAAGCTCCAGGTATCTTTCATAGCCGAGAGTGTTCTTCCCATAGTCAATTTGCTTCTGCCTCTGGCACAATTTGTGCAGATCGGATTCAAAAAGCATTTCGTTTCCATTTGGACAGTCTGAAATCCCATAATTTCAAGTGGGTGGGTATTTAAAACACAAAGTTTAATGTTTCATTCATAAAATGAACTGGGAAAGTAAATGAAACCTGTAAATAAAATCAAATAAGCATACTTACCTGGTGGATATGCAACAACGAACCTCTTGGAAATATCCACCACGGGACACCCTTCGGTACTGGAACCATCCAGAGCGTCCTCTTCTTAATAAATATCCATTTCCATGTGAGAAGCTTGCCAATCTTGCTACTTCTGCAGTGGATGGTGTGGAATTCATTTTCTTGGGGAAGTAGAAGACACTTCCAGGTCTTCAAAGCGAATGATGTTGTCAGAAGAAGAAGTTGGGGGCTTATCATAAACCCTAACTCACACAGAAATAGAGGATGGTGATGGTGCTTCTTTAGCCTTAGCATTTTACCTCTAATAGCGATGATTGAGTCTACTTTTTCTCTTGTAATGAGAGGACCCTGAAGCCAAATGGGAGTGTGATAGCTACATTTGCTGCTAACTATTTTGTTAACTATTTAAGTGATTTATATATATTTGTTAAGGAATAACTAAGATAATTTATGTTATTTATTTTAAATAATATTATTGTTAGGAAAAATAAACTGGATAAAAGTAAATAAAAAGCTGATGGTAAAATGTTTTCTAAGAACTGGAAGTGGTTGGGGATAGTTGGAAACAGTTACCTATTCCTATAAGGATAAAAGGTTTATCCCAGTGAGGAATACGGGTTCTCTTCTAGTTTGGAGGAAAGAGTGCGGATTTTCCAGAGCTGGCAGAGGACAGTGGAAAACCACTCAGAAAATCCTAAAACTAATTTTCTGGTGCTGGTTGGACTGACTGTCCTGAGGTCATAGTAGAAAAGAATCCACTGTTAACCCGTACCTTTCCAGATATTGGAGCACGGGGGTAGGAGAAGGGCATAATCGCCTCTCCTGAAGGTTGGGAGGACCATAGCTATAATCTACTAATAAGATAAGTAAAATTTATGAAATTCTATTTGATTTCTTTGGTTGTAGATGGAGATTATAAATACATAGTTATGTCATGAATTATGTAAAGAAATAGTAACAAGATTTTTGTGTAATTAATGTTGAATTCTGAAGTTATGCTCACAGTAGAAAGACTGTAACATTTCTAGATAATTCTGGAACTATGCAAATAATAGATAGACAATATTTATTAGAATTATGTAAACTGTGCAAGTGATAGGAGGACTGCATTTATATACATTTATATAAATATCTTAAACGCAGTAAAGAAGGTTTTTCTAATATAAAAATATTATAACTGTTATTTTGTACATTCTTATCTTTCTAACTTATCATGAATGAATCTAGAAAAGAGATAAATTAGAAAATATGTATAAGCAAGGAAACTGGAAAAAAAACTTCAGGTTAAGTTTTAAGTTAATTCGATGAGATAGTATTTGGAATTTTGATCTTGGGTTTCAGCAAAACAATATCCATGATACCTTGTCCTTATAAATATAGCCATACATGGACACTATGAAGGGTGGTCCAGTAACCAGATTTGACTATAAGGGAAACAAACCCTTTCTAATTAATTTCATATTACAGAACATCTTATATGTAAAAGAAAAAAAAGAAAAAAAAAAACTGCATATAATCAAATTCTTTATGATTTATCCAATTTCAACGATATAAACAAATATCAAAAACTCTAAGCGTATCATAATAAAAATTTAGATCTAGAAGGGACTGAAGAATATTCAGGAATAGACCTTTTGATTATAATGAGAGCACAAATCCAGAGTTAGAAACTATATTTATTAAAAATAGAGCAGAGCGAATTTCAACAAATTCATGAGAACCAATAAGAGCTAACCTGGTAAAGAATACAATGATGAAAGAATTCTGTTTTTCAATAAGAAATGTTTCTATATATATAAATAGAGATTTCTTACATGAAATAATAATATAACAGTAGATATACTGGTTATGCAAACATCCATAAAGAGGGATATAATAGTCATCCATATAATAAAAACCTGTTTCACAGAAAATACACATACCGAGGAAGTATTAAAAAAACCCTTAAAGGGTACGGAGGCATGAATGTACATGTATATTACAAAAAAAAAAACCAGTATTCTCAATTAGCGAGAAGCTTTATATTCAATCTATTGCCAATAATAGAACCTGAAACTAAACCCACCAGCAACAATCTAAGTTAAGATTGGCAAGCCCTTTTCTCTCTTTTAAAGACTCCTCAGAAGGTCGGAAGGCCGCATCAGCTGATTTAGCGGAAGGAAGGTTGTTGTTGGGCATTAAATACCTGGAAGAAAGTCCATAGGCAGTGTTAGCTGGGTTAAGGTCTTTGGAAGACAACCAAGACTGAATTGGATAACACATACCCAAGCAATAAAATTGACCTACGAAGAAATTAAAACAAGAAAGAGTTATGAGTAATCGAGACTGTCGCATAAATCAGATAAACACATAGCACCAATAATGCGTTGAAAGAGAATACTCTTTAATGATAACAAAAGGGGTTAACTGGTAGTTTACCTTGGAGGTTTGGAAGCAGCCATTCGGGAACATTATCCTCTAAAGCTTCTAGATTCAATAACGAAGAGAAAAATTTGTAAATTTATAAGTTGTGGAAGAATGAGGATCGAGAATAATTCTTTAATCTAAGATAATAATAAATAAAAAAAATCCTAAAGAGAAACGATGGATGGATTTACCTCTATTGTACACAGAATCCATTTGTAACAAAAAAAACTCGCCTCTATAGGTGTAACTACGACAATAACGCTTGCAGAGAAGCTCCTTGCAATAAGGCTCAGCACCACGAAGTTATTCCTTCGTTAACTTCATAAAAGAAATGCAGAGAAGTTCACTGCAGAGCTGAGCTTTCTGGAATTTCGAAAGTGAATAGAGGAGAAATGAATTGGATAAAACCTTTCTTGGAGTCAAATGCTGGGAGGTGCTAGGGTTGGCGGTGGAACCGATAGAAATTCCCACCCAAACTCCTCACTGTTGATCTAGCTAAGATCTACGGAGAGGATTTTAACAAAAAACCTTATGAGTTGCATTGTGATCCAGAAAAGTCTGCCAAATGTACCATCCCATTGAATACATGTACCTCAACTTTAAATGAAATTAAATGCGCCAACTCATGCATTGGTAGAAGCATTATATATGTTGGGTTTATGTTTGTTAAGAGTGTAATGGCGACCGCATGCAATGTTTTACTTTTTTCTGTTCTATTCTATGTTTTAAAAAAGACCTTAACATGTATTATTATGTGCAATGATAAATTTTGGAAAGCAATTAATAATTACATAGCATATATATATAACCCTGTTATGGGTTGAAATTTTTGTAAAGTAATTTACACAGTACCTTATGTATCCCTGTTATGAGTTAAAGAAAAACAATAATATTAAATTTACATAAACATGTAAATTAGGGTAGGATCTAGGATTATTTATAGTAAAGTATAGTTAAAAAAAAAAAATTATTGATAACTGTGCCAAGTGGTATCAGAGTAGAATTCATACGCTAGGACCCTAAGGGTCAACTAATGGTAAAGGTGTATGTTTATTGATGCATAGAGTTTAGCAAGAAAAATTATGAGAAGGGGAAATACACAGAAAATTCCCCAAGAATTCGGGGAATCCCAATGTCAACCAGTGATGAACCCATAAATGTGGGTCCAACTAATTTCCGAACATCATCAAAAGGATAGTAGGCTGCTAGAAGAACAACATCACCAAACTAGTTTCCTGTTGAATACGGTACAACAATTACAGGAGGAAATGGTACATGTTTCAAAGGATAATGAACGACTATTGAAAGATCAGGAGAAAATATTAAAAATTCTGTCAGATAAACAAAACCAGGAACTGGAACATCCAAGTACTGACAGAGGCATGCAAGATGAAGAAGAACAACAAAAGAGAAATAGCACCACCAACACAGTGGAAAGAAGCCCGTCCCAACAAAGAAAAAACAAAACTTTCAACGAAGTATAATCTGGAAATGTGTCAGATCAACAAGAAGTTAAAAAAAAGAAAACAGAACTTCAAGGGGATTTTCGAAAAATAAACTACCAACGTTGATGGTGAAGTTGAAGAAGTGGCTGAAGCGTGGTTAATAAACATGAATAAGTACTTCCCGGTGTATGAGTATAGTAGAAACTTGAAGGCCAAATTAGCCATATATCAGCTACGGGAGAAGGCCACTTTGTGGTGGGAAGAAGTGAAAAATGTTTGAAGCATAGAGGAATAGGATGTTACCTAGGAATCTTTTCAGCAATACTTGAACGACAAGTATTTAACAGAATGATTTTATGATGAAAAAGCTAAGGAATTTCATGAATTAAGGTTGGGACAAATGACTATGGATGAACATATCACTAAGTTTACCTCCCTGTTACGATATGTTCCATATCTTCGAGAGGAAAAGGATAAAGTGCAGTGATTTCTGAGCAGTTTTCCAACACATGTGAAGGAGCGAATAGAATTTGTAAATCCACGAACCATGGATGAAACCATTCGTAAAGCACGAATGTGATATAAAAAGTCCAAGACCAAAGGGGAGGTTGGAAAAAATTGGCAGCAAAAGAAGGGACATAAAAGTAACTCGAGTTTCAAGGGCGCCAAAAGCAGCAACTTTAAAAATTCTGCACGAAATCCTGTCAACAAATATTTTGGCAAAAATCACTAGAGAACTAGATGGCCAGAAGACGAATAGCCTACAAAAGCATCCACCAAACCTGAGAAAGTGCAAGTGACCAAGCCACCTTTATAATTTTGGGGGTGTGGTGAAGCACATTAGTATAAAAACTACCCATAGCAAACAAGAAATGACACTGTAGCAAACTTACAGGAAGCTTCTATAGTAGGTGATGTGGCACGAAATATACCCCGTATCAATGCGGCATTGGAAGATAGACAAGTGAATTATCAGCCAACGATGATTGAGCTGGAAGGTAAAATACTAACTCAATCTATTTCTATTTTAGTAGATCCAGGCACATGTCTGAGCTATGTTAGTTCCAAAGTGGTAGAGTTGTGTAAACTAAAAAAAAAAGAAATTTAAAAGTTCATGGCTAGTACAGTTAGCCACCGGAGCAAAGCGTAAGGTAACTGCCAAAATTCCGAACTGTATATTAGAAATTTCAAATCAAAATTTACAAGTGGATCTGAACATTCTTCCATTAGGATCCTATGATGTTTTGTTAGGCATGGATTGGATAGAAAAGCATTGGACACTAGTAGACTGTAAGGAAAAGATTATTTATTACCGAATGCACGATGGAACACGTAAGGAAATTCAAGGAATTATAAAGTCATTACAGCTACGTCCAATTTCAGCATCCCAAATGAATAAATGTATAAGAAAAGGGTACCAGTTATATGCAATTCAGGTGGGGTATGAAGATTCTAAGGAGAAATCTACTAGAATGGAAAATATACCTGTGGTACAAGAATTTTTGGATTTTTTTCCAGAAAATATTCTTGGATTACCACCAAGGACAGACATTGAATTTACTATAGAGTTAATGCCTGGAGCTTCTCCCATGTCAAATACTCCTTATAGAATGAGTGTGCCATAATTAACAGAACTGAAGACGCAGTTACAGGAATTGTTGGATAAAGGTTACATTCGCCCGAGTGCGTCCCCCTGGGGAGCACCAGTTCTGTTCGTGAGAAAGAAAGATGGGACCATGCGAATAGCATGGATTATAGGCAGCTCAAAAAATTAATAGTCAATAACAAATATCATCTACCAAGGATTGATGTTCTATTTGATCAGGTAAAAGGGGCCATAGTGTTTTCCAAGATAGATTTGAGATCTGGGTCTCATCAAATTCGAATCAAAGACGAAGACATTTGCAAGACACAATTTTGTACCAGGTATGGTCACTATGAATTAGTGGTGTTACCCTTTGGGTTAACAAACGCACCAGCAACCTTTATGAGGTTAATGCATGGAGTCTTCCATCCTTTCCTGGATAATTTTTTACTTATATTTATAAATGACATTTTGATCTATTCCAAAAACCAGGAATATCATAAGGAGAATTTGAGGATTGTGCTAGAAATGCTAAAAAAACACCATCTGTATGCAAAGTTCAGCAAGTGTGATTTCTTCAAAACAGATATCCAGTATTTAGGACATGCTATTTCAGCAAAGGGAATTACTATTGATCCAAAAAATATCAAAACAATCATGCAATGGTGGGTACCCCAAAACGTGGCAGATATTAGATCCTTTATGGGACTAGTTGGGTACTACCGAAGATTTATTAAAGGATTTTCCAGAATTTCTTTTCCCATTAATTCCTTGTAGAGGAAAGGAAATGTTTTTAAATGGACTGCGGAATGTAAAAATAGTATTGAAAAACCGAAACAACTTTTAACCATTCCTCCTGTATTAAGGGTAACTGATCCCAACAAAGAGTTTGAAGTATGTACGAACGCAAGTAAAGAAGGTGTTGGGGCAGTTCTGTCTTAGGAAGGCAAAGTGGTGGCATATGAATCTAGGAAATTGAAAGATCATGAAAAAAGGTATTCCGCGTATGATCTGGAGTTAACAGCAGTAGTCCATGCACTTCAGGTATGGAGACACTACTTGTTGGGAAATTTTTTTATGTTAAAAACGGATCATAGTAGCTTGACGAGTTACTTCAAGCAAGCAGATTTAAATTCAAGACAAGAAAGATGGAAAGATTTCCTAAGTGAGTTTGACATGGATATTCAACATGTCAAAGAAAAGGAAAACCGAGTAGTTGATGCTTTAAGTAGGAAATTACATGGTATATATGAGCTATAATATAATCAACTAGAAAGTATATTTTCAGAACAAATAAAGGAAGAAGTGCAAAAAGATCCCGAGTACGATTTTTTGTGGCAAAAAATGGAAGAAATCAGAAAGCAAGGAGGCACAACCGAGTATGGAATAAATGGATATCAAATGTTAACTTTGCAAGGTAAAGTATATGTGCCTAACCGTGTGAATCTGAAACAGTTGATAATGAATGAACACCATCACAACAATTATGCAGGTCATCCGAGATACTAGAAAATGTTGACTGCAATTAGGAAGATATTCTTCTAGCCTAGTATGCGTAAAAACATTGTTGAATATCTAAGTAAGTGTTTAGAGTGTCAGCAGGTGAAGGTAGAGCATCAACATCCTGCAGGATTTTTGCAGCCAATACGAATACCCAAATCGAAGTGGGAGGTCATATCCCTAGACTTCATTACAGGCTTACTATGGACCAGAAGACAAAATGATTCCATAATGGTGGTGGTGGACAGATTGGGTAAATCTTCACATTTTATATCAGTACAGTCTACTTATAAGACTGTGCAAATAACCGACATATTCATGAAGGATATTTTTAGACTACATGGAATTCCTAAGATAGTTATCTTAGACCAGGATGTGAATTTTACCTCTGCCTTCTGAAAGACATTGTTTACAGGACTGGGAACTCAGATAAAGTTTATCACAGCTTATCATCCCCAGTCTGACGGGAAAACGGAGTGAGTAAACCAGGTATTGGAAGACATGCTGCGCATGTATGTAATGCAGTAGCCAACTAAATGGGAAGACTATTTTCACCTGGTCGAATTTGCTTATAATAATGGCTACCAGGAATCCTTGAAGATGAGTCATTCTGAGGCCTTGTATGGGAGGCAATGTTGCACACCCATAAACTGGAATAGCCCCAAAACAAAATTAATGTTGGGACCCGAAATGCTTGCTGAAATGGAATTAGAATTAAAAAGGATAAGACAAAATCTGAAGGCTGCACAAGATCGACAGAAGATCTATGTAGATAAAAAGAGGTCTTATTAGGAATTCGAGGTGGGGGACAATATGTACATAAGAATCAAACCCAAGAGGAGCACATTACAGTGGACCTCTTGTGCCAAATTGCCCCCCAGGTTCTGTGGACCCTTCCAAATTTTGGAAAGGATAAGACCTATGGCCTATCAACTGGTCCTACCCGGTCACATTTGAGTGCATAATGTATTTCATGTGTCCCTGTTGAAGCGTTACGTGCATGATTAAAATCACGTAATTCATTGGAAACATATAGAGGTAGGATATAAATACAAGTCCTAACTTGCAATATGATTTCCTTTGTGAGAGAGAAATTGACAAGAAATTTTGTTGCTGCAGGTAGAGCTGGATGGAGAGTTCCTGTTCGTTCTGCAGTGCATACTTGACTGAAGGAAAATCATGTTTCGAAAGCGAGTTATAACCCAGGTTAAAGTGCAATGGAAGAACTTTGGCCTCGATGAGGCTACTTCAGAGGATGAAAGATTCATGAGGGAAGCCTACCCAGAGCTCTTTTAGAGATAAAGTGAAAACACCAAGGACGGTGTTACTTCTAGGGGGAAGTTGTGACAGCTACATTTGCTGCTAACTAGTTGGATAACTAGTTAAGTGATTTGTATATATTTGTTAAGGAATAACGGAGACAATTTATGCTATTTATTTTAAATAATAACATTGTTGGGAAAAATAAAATAGATAAAAGTAAATAAAAAATTGATGGTAAAATGTTTTCAAGGAATTGGAAGTGGTTGGGGAAAGTTGGAAACAGTTACATGTTCCTCTGAAGATAAAAGGTTTATCTCAGTGAGGAATAGGGGTTCTGTTCTATTTTGGAGGAAAGAGTGTGGATTTTCCAAAGCTGGTAGAGACCAGTGGAAAAACACTCAGAAAAGCCTAAAACTAATTTTCTGGTGCTCGCTTGACTAACTGTCCTGAGGTCATAGCTGAAAAGAATCCACTGTTAACCCGTACCTTTCCAGAGATTGGAGCACGGGAGTAGGAGAAGGACGTAATCGCCTCTCCTAAAGGTTGGGAGGACCACAACTATAACCTGCTAATCAGATAAGTAAACTTTATGAAATTTTGTTTGATTTCTTTGGTTGCAAATGGAGATTATAAATATATAGTTATGTCATGAATTCTGTAAAGAAATAGTAACATGATTCCTGTGTAATTAATGTTAAATTCCGAAGTTATGCTCACAGTAGAAAGACTGTAACATTTCTAGATAATTCTAGAATTATGTGAATAATACATAGACAATATTTATTAGAATTATGTAAACTATGCAAGTGACAGGAGGACTGCATTTATATACATTTATATAAATATATTAAACGCATTAAAGAAGGTTGTTCTAATATAAAAAGATTGTAACTGTTATTTTATACATTCTCATCTTTCTAACTTACCATGAATGAATCTAGAAAAGTGATAAATCAGAAAATATGTATAAGCAAGGAAACTGGAAAAAAAACTTTAGGTTAAGTTTTAAGTTAATTCGATGAGATAGTATTTGGACCTTTCATCTTGGGTTTGGGCAAAACCCTACCTACGATACCTCGTCCTTATAAATACAACCATACACAAACACTATGAAAGGTGGTCTAGTTACCAGATTTGACTATAAGGGAAACAAACCCTTTCTAATTAATTTCATATTACAGAATAGCCTATATGTAAAAGGAAAAAAAAAAAAAAACTGCATATAATCAAATTCTTTATGATTTATCCAATTTCAACGATATAAACAAATATTGAAAAATCTGAGCGTATCATAATAAAAAATCAGATATGGAAGGGACTAAAGAATATTTGGGAATATGCCTTTCAATTATAATGAGAGCACAAATCCAGAGTTAGAAACTATAATTATTAAAAACAGAGCAAAGAAAATTTCAGCAAATTCATGAGAACCAATAAGAGCTAACCTGGTAAACAATATAACGGTGAAAGAATTCCATTTTTCAATAAGAAACGTTTCTATATATATAAATGGAGATTGCTTATATGAAATAATAATATAACAGAAGATATACTGGTTATGCAGACATCCATAAAGAGGGACATAACAGTCATCCATATAATAAAAACCCGTTTCACAGAAAAATCACATACCAAGGAAGTATTAAAAAATACCCTTAAGGGTACAAAGTCATGAATGTACATGTATATTATAGAAAAAAACCAGTATTCTCAATTAGCGAGAATTTTTATATTCAATCTATTTCCAATAAGAGAACCTGAACCTAAACTCCGCCAGCAACAATCTAGGTTAAGATTGGCAAGCCCTTTTCTCTCTTTTAAAAGTTCCTAAGAAGGCCTGAAGGCCGCATTCGCTGATTTAGAGAAAGGACGGTTGCTATTGGACATTAAATACCTGGAAGAAAGTCTACAGGCAGCGTTAGCTGAGTTAAGGTCTTTGGAAGACAACCAAGACCGAATTTGATAACACCTACCCAAGCAATAAAATTGACCTACGAAGAAATTAAAACAAGAAAGAGTTATCAGTAACTGAGACTATCGCATAAATCAGATAAACACATAGCACCAATAATGCGTCGAAAGAGAATACTCTTTAATGATAACAAAAGGGGTTAACTGGTAGTTTACCTCGGAGGTTTAGAAGCAACCATTTGGGCGCATTACCCTATGAAGCTTCTAGATTCAATAATGAAGAGAAACCTTTGTAAATTTATAAGCTGTGGAAGAATGAGAATCGGGAATAATTCTTTAATCTAAGATTAAAAAAAAACATAAATCCTGAAGAGCAACGATGGATGGATTTACCTCTGTTATACACATAATCCATTCGTAACCAAAACAACTCACCTCTATAGGTGTATCTATGACAATAACGCTTGAAGAGAATCTCCTCGTAGTAAGGCTCAGCACCACGAAGTTATTCCTTCGTTAAATTCATAAAAGAAATGTAGGAAGGTTCACTGCAAAGCCGAGATTTCCAGAATTTCACAAGCGAACAGAGGAGAAATGAAGTGCCTTTCTTCGAGTCAAGTGTCGGGAGGCACTAGGGTTGGTGGTGGAACCGAGAAAAATTGTTTCCCAAACTCCTCATCGTTTATCTAGCTAAGATCTATGGAGAGGATTTTAACAACAAACCTTATGAGTTGCATCGTGATCTAGAAAATTCTGCCAAATGTACCATCCCATTGAATACAGGTACCTTGGCTTTAAATGAAATAAAACATGCCAGCTCATGCATTGGTAGAAGAATTATATATGTTGGGTTTATGTTTGTTAAGAGTGTAATCACGACCGCATGCAATGTTTTAATTTGTTCCATTTTGTTCTATGTTTAAAAAAAAAACCTTAACATGTATTGTTATGTGCAATGATAAACTTTGGAGAGTAATTAATAATTACATAGCATATATATATATAACCCTGTTATGGGTTGAAATTTTGGTAAAGTAATCAACAAATTACCTTATGTATCCCTGTTATGGGTTAAAGAAAAACATTAAGATTAAATTTACATAAACATGTAAATTAGGGTAGGATCTAGGATTATTTCTAGTAAAGTATAGTTAAAAAAAAAAATATTGATGAGTGTGACAAGAGGTTGTCGAATTGTGATTGGGATCAGTAGATGCATGATGATAAGAAGCAAGTGGAGTCCCTTGGACTCTCTTGGACGAGGGAAATGTGAGGACTGTGTCCACCCTCCTCCATCGTGGGCACTGTTGTTGTTTCTTCGGAAAAGGAGGAGATGGGCTCCTTCTTCCTTCTGTCGCAGACCTTATTTCTTTCTAGAACCAATCGGGGCATTTTTAGAATTTGCATTGTCGATTATGCATTTTTCTAAAATCTCTTTCCTCTGTAACTGATTTAATCCTAAGGTTGAAACTATTTCAATCGTCTAACATTAAAATCAATGGTGCATAGTGATACAACTGACAGCTTAGGAAAGTTGTCTTCAAATAGGGACGCTATACAACATAACAAGTATAAATCTCAGATTTATATGAGATTAACATAAATTTATGATGGTTAACTATATATACACATTTTAATTCTATGTTCAGAGTGGAAGGGATTGCATATCTATTTTTCTTTGAAAAACACTGGAATAAAATGTTTTAACCATAAGATTTGTTTTTTATTTTTAATTTTTATTTGTTTTATAGAATATTTACATAATTTACATAAATAATTATTTAATATTGGTATTGAAATATTTATTTATGATTTCCACATTAAAATGTTAGAAATATATATAATTTATTCAAATTTTTATATGGAGTTGAGATATGACATTTAAAAAAAAATTAATAACAAAATATATTTTAAAAATAATATAGTAGAGAGAAAAACTATTGAAATATAACATTTTCAAAAATACTAATGATTATGGTACATGGATATACATTTTATAGCTCCCAATATGAGAGTATGTGTATTTAAAAATATACCAATAACAAACAAAACATTTTAATGTAGACAATATGGATCATAAGTAATATATTTCAATTGTGGTGTTGACAAAAATATTTCGAGTTCAACTATTTCAATTGTTATGTCGATTAAAATATTTTATTTTAAACTATGTACATATTTATATGAGGAGGCATCTTTATTTTAGAACAAGGCTTTCAAAATTTTAAGTTAACTATCAATAATTATTATGTGAATGATAAATATTTAACTTCATTGAAACGCCTCACGACCAAACAATTATGATAATAATATTAATAATACCCACATGAATGAAATCATTTTAACATAATAATACCTTTTCTATTAAATACTAACTTGTGGATAATTAACATTAACCCAATAAATTATAGTAATATATTAATGGTCAATATTTTTCCCCATATATAATTGTTTTGTTCTAAATGTTAGCTTTGTATTTTTATTTGAATTTAGTTTGTTTTTTTAAAGGTTGATTCATTAAGATTTAGATGAATGACTTTAGGATTAATCCCATCTTAGAATATGGTAGACATTTCGAACCATCTAATGTGGTTAAGGTGGAGAACTAATCAATCTTAATGAATAAATAGTGTGGATGCATCATTGCTTGGAAATAGCCATTGAGAACTAGCCAAAATCAAATTAGTTAATTAATTATGAGAAAAAATATTAAAAACATTTTAAATATTTTTCTTTTATTATTAAATAAATTTTTATTTATTAATAATTTTTATTTTAAAATTTTTATTTATTAATAAAAAAAATTTAAATAATTTTTTTTTAAATATTTTCCCTCATAATGAATTAACTAACTAATTTAATTTTGTCTAGTTTTTAACGACTAGTTCTCAATGGGTAGTTCTCAACAGGATGCATCCACAATTTTTATGATGTGATTAATCCAAAAGACATTCATCTACATTATGGATCACAAAAGTCTTAGATCAATCACTAAGATTTGAATCTTGAATCATATAATATAAAATACATTCGTCTACATTATGGATCACAAAAGTCTTAAATCTTGAATCATATAATATGATAGACATTCGGCTACATTATGGATCACAAAATCCTAGATCAATCATTAAGATTTGAATTTGTGTCATATAATATTTCATAGAAGGGTCCTTAACCAAATTATTTTCATGAATGAATTTAATTTTAAAATATTTATAATTATATTAATAAAAAAATCAATAATTTTAATTACACTAAAATAATTTTTTTTTAATCTTTATATATTATATATTTGTAAAATTTCAAATTAAATGAAATAAAATTTTCAATAAATTAATATTTAATATAGACTTTAAATGATCTAATATTGTTTGGCAAGATTCAATTTCCAAGAGGAATTAGGTAGAGTGGTTGAATTTGTGATTTCATAGAGGGAGGCCATATTAAATGAGTTCATGAAGCATGCATCTATAAGTGGATTAAAGCTCACCTGACATCCTCTTTTGTAAGTTGTAACCCTATGTCCTCATATTTTAAGCCCACAGGTGTTGGGATCAATGGTGGAAATCTAGGATTTTTTCACCATCCTGAAATGTTACATTCCTATGAGGGATTCCCTAGAGCCATGGGGTCATGGGGTCAGCATGACCACATGAGGGATTTCCTAGAGCCATGGGGTGAGCATGACTGGATGAGGGATTTCCTAAAGCCATGGGGTCAACATGATGCAGTGGTGGAATGTCTTGTGTGGCATTCATGAAATAGTTGTATGAAAATGGTTTTGGGTTGTTTGTTGCATTTATGAAATAATTGTATTTTTGAAGTTACCAATTCTCCAAAAAAATCGTGTTTTAGTTAAAAAAATAAAATTACCAAACAATATTATATATATTTATATCTCTTATTAGATTATAAAGTTATGTAAAAATAAAATTACCCAACACTATTATATATATTTATATCTCTGATTAGATTATACAGTTATTTAAAAAAGGTGCATTCCAATTAGTAAATAAGATCATGTTTTTGTAGTTTAAAATTTAGAATGTGTTTTTGAATGCACACGTGGATTGAGGTTTTGAAGGAAAAAAAAATTAGTGTAAATTAAATAAGTTAAATTTATGATTTTTAAAAATATTTAACAATTTTTGACAAAATTGAAGAAAAAAGTTGAGAAAAAAGGTCATTTTTTTTATTGGTTAAATTGCATTTTAAAAAAATACAATAATAAATTATCATGAAAAATATTTATATATATTCTATGAATCACAAAAGCCAAATTCCTAAAATTAGATCTTTTAATGATTAATAAATTTAGATTTTAAATAAAACTAGTTTAATTTAAATTTTTAAAATAATGCTAAGTTCATATTTTTTATTTCAATTTTTAAATTTAACATTACATTATATTAATTATTAATTTCTATATGTTTAAAATTAATTGTAAAATATATTATGATTTAATTTCTCTTCTATAACATATTATATTATATTTTATATAAAATATATATATTTCAGTTTTATTAAAATTGCTATATTTAAAATAAAATAAAAAACATCAATAAGTTATTACAACTAAACACATCATGTTAAAAAATATTAAATACTAAAAATAACAATTATTTCTCATAACCACTCTGCATAAACCGAAATGACCATAAAACAAAAAAATATATCACTAAATTTTTTATCTACCAAACCATAAATAAACGCAAAATAACCTTTTTGTTATTGCATGAATGTACGACCATAAAACAAAAAGGAAATGACCATAAAACAAAACAATATATCACTGAAATTTTTATCAACCAAACCATAAATAAACGCAAAATAACCTTTTTGTTATTGCATGAATGTACGACCTTTACTTTACAATTTAGGGGTGGGTCTGCAACGTTAAATGGTCCGCGATAACAGCCTTGTTCTGTCGTTTGATTTTCACTCACTCATTATGTGACCTCAATTTGAAATATCATTGTATGTCCTCTTGGGTATTTAAAATTCCTGGAAATGATTGACAAAACCGAAATTAATTTCTGGAAATGCTAATTCATATTATAATCATACGTGTAAGTGAATCAAATGTCCTCTTGGGTATTTAAAATTCCTTGAAAAGATTGACAAAACGGAAATTAATTTCTGGAAATGCTAATTCATAATATAATCATACGCGTAAGTGACTCAAATCTCTAGAATCTTTATATTCCTTGCTCACCGGCGAACGTAAGACTATTAACGTGCTGCATATTCGTCTCTGTGCCAGGTCCACTGTAGAAGTCGTCTACTCCCAATTCAGTTAAAAAGTCGGATTGAGAAGAACATATTTCGGCCAAATCAAATACACTCCCTTCTAATGTAGATGCAAGTCCTTCAAAAAGATCGGAATAGGGTAATTTCTGGTGCGGTAAATTTGTACCTTCTATTTCGACCAGATTAACATCTGCCACATCGGAGCTCATGCGCTTCCAGTCATTGTTCACAACTAGGTTGACATAAGACTGGGAGGAATTCTTTGTTTCTTTAGTATTACACAGTTTGAGCGCACGGTCTGTACTATGAATTTCACTGCATCTATAAGCCTTGCAGCTGTTCGGTTTTTCAAATTCGGACTGTCTCACCGCCGTTGTTGCTTTTGTAGCGAAGCAGGATTATCCGACCTCCTGTTGAGATTATGTTTACTCGATTTCGGTTGGATGTCGTTCATTGGAAGCAACTTCTTGCAAAGGTGAGAGTTCTAGTATTTCTTGATTTCGTTGTCTGTTCGTCCAGGCAGTCGTCCTGCAATTAGTGATCAGCTGCACGCATACATATAGCATATAATTCACTCTTAATGTAACAATAATTCTAAAATTGGAGTGTCTGACATGGGAAATCATGAATTGTGCTGTGGATATATATAAGAGTTTTTTTTCTGCCTGAAAAAAATATATGACTTACATTACATTTTACACTAACCTTCCAACCATGTCAATAATTCTAAATATCAATGAATTGTAACACGTGAATGAATTGAGTTCAGTAATTCTATACATACCGATTGCCAAGAAGGCGATGCATCGGGAGAAATGTTTCCGCGTTTAATATCCAACGTAATCTGCAGCTCTTTCCACACCTCTTAAGACCTGCAAAACTAAATTCTGCAAGCTTAATTCCGCTTACCCATACATATTTAAATCTGCATTGAGCCACCAGCATAAAAAATTATTGAGATTTACCTGCTTTTTCGGGGAGATATGTCCATTTCCATCGCCACGAATTCGAATTTATTTGGAGAGAATTATGTTCTCCTTTTGGGTCCAGGGGCAGGGGTTGAGCCCTTGTTTTGAGCATCAAGGAGATCTGCCCATCTCAGATTTTCCTTTGTAATTCGTAATGACTAACTCGACACTTTGATGATCTACTTTGACAGGAACAATTCGACAGAGCGCTGTTCTCCTCGGAGGGCCGACGATTATATATAGAAACAGTAACTAGATTCTTAGTGCTTAAGAATTACTGCACTAATTCTTTACCTACCGAAAATGAGCATGTCACAAATTTATGCCTTTGACTTTTGTGGCATATACCACTACAATATAAGGGCATTTTAAGACAATTTAAGATAATTTTTGGGTAAATTGTTTTTATTTGACACAAAAGAAAACTTGTGTATTGTCTTAAATATTGTTTATAATTGGGTGTCTCAAATTAAATTGTCTTAAAATTAAATTGTCTTAAAATATTGTCTCTATAAAGAATATATAACACAAGCATTTTTATCTCTCCAGAGACAATTTCATTTTTGTCTCTCCAAAGTCAATTTCATTTTTGTCTCTCTAGAGACAATTTCATTTATTGTCTCTTATGAGACAATTTCATTTGTCCCTCCAAAAACAATAGTTGGAATTAAAATAAATCAATATAAAAATATTTAATTAAAAAAATCTACAATATCATTGAATAATTCATGTTAGGGTATAGTGGAATCGAACCACCAACCTCCTGCGTGCTTTTCCATTGAGCTAGCACCCTTTAAAGAATTATGTGAGGAGTTATGGCAGTCCATTTGTCCCTTTGAAACCAAGAACTCTAAAAGATTTAGGAAGTCCATATGAACACGAATAATGGAATGGTTATTCAAGGATCTCTTTAAAAAAGTTAAGAAAGAAAAGAGAATGAACGATAATGAATGATAGAGAGAACCATATATCTGACTCCACTTATGGTAGTGTGGCATGACTTTAGGAACAATGTCATGAGAAATATTCTGCATGGGCTATGCAAGAGCCTCCTTAATAAGTTGTATGTACTCACTCCTAGTGATTATCTGGTAAGGTAGGCCTATTATGCCTTAGGCTGTATAGGCCGTCTGGAATGCATAAGGTATCCATATCAAGTCTCTAAGGAGTTTGACAATTATGCTCTCAAACAAAACAACTAAAATGGAAATGAATAATTCAACACTTCTTCTATTAACAAAAATCCATCTTCAAAACCTCACACAATACCATACCATTACAGGGCTACTTCACTCTATTTGCCCAATAGTTCTGTGTGTCAATGAAATTTTCACGGAAATGAACTAAGTCATTTCGTGTTTATAGGCGCAATTGGGACCTAGAAATGCAATGAAAGTTCAAAATGAAGGAGTATTTAGTCAAACATCCCAGTTTTTCCAATCAATAATGACAACTATAATTTACATTGTACTTCCAATGCATACAAGGAACATTTCATCTTGCACATGTGCACTCATGAAGACCTACATGTGCAACATTCAAGGAGAAATATTTGCTGCAATTGGATGATTTGACAAAGAAAGAACATATCTCCCCACACGTATGATTTTTCATTTTGAAATCATGATTCTCCTCATGATCTGCCAAATTCTTACATTGCTCCTCTTCATTTTCCTAGTCTTGGTGTATTCGAGAGAACAATACATGCACTTCTCAACGCAAACATGGCTACCCATACAAGGGTGATCAAAGAAATGACCTTTCTCTAAAACACGTCGCCAAAAGCAGTCAAAACACTTGCAACCACATACAGAGAGTCCCTGTTTCAATTCTGCAAGAGCAAAAACTGCCTGCAGTTGTAACTTTTGCACATCATCATTCCCAGAAAATTTTCTGGTGTTGCAGCAAAGCCACCTTTGAACTCGATCACACCATTTATCAGACAATGCCTCTATGAAGTCCCGTCACCACTTTTACCTCTTCTATCCAAGGCATTTTCTAGTATTAATCTGAGATGAATTAAAATCTAATAATTTGATGTAGATTCATTTAGGGGCGCAAGCTCCAGGCCAGTATCTTACAAATCAAAGAAGAGGTCCCCAAGTACTATTGGCGCATCACTTACCTCTTCTTGAGAGTCAAAATTCATAAGTGCATTTTTGGCTCCTACCATAGAAATGCATCCTACCTTAACTGCAGAAACCAAGTTCCCAGGAAGGATATTCACCTTCATAGCAACACGTTTCAAATCTATAGAGGTCCAATCTGTCACTGCTATCTCGAAAATAACAAGCTTCAAATCTCTCAAGAAGGTACGACCACTCTCATAACTATGTCTCAACTCTATTATGGTCAAAGTAATATCAGATAGGCATTGTTGATGATATTCACTTCGAGTAAAAGGAGCCATTGTAGCAAGTAAAACCACTCCTCCATACATCTTGGTAAGAAATTTTTCAGGAGATCTTTGACAAATTTGGAGAACTTTTTGATGGAATTCATCTTTTAATTCCTCTACATTAGAGACATCAACATCCTTGATAGCTATGTAGAACACTCCTTTGAATATTTTTTCATCTTCCTTCACCAAAATTACCCCACTTTGGAAACGCTGAAAGATAACTCACGTCTCCTTCTCGAGATGAAAATCCTGAATAAGAAGCAAAGTATCACGATTGGTAATTAATCCTTAAGTAGCTACAGTAAAATAAAGATGAAAGCTAAGGCCACTATTTAATATGAGAAATAAATTGGTAAACCAGTAAAAGCTAACAAATAAAGAACAAACCTTCTTGTTGAATATTGTTAAATTACTCAAGGCAGCATTTAGGACTGAGAGTAACATATCTTCTTGCTCTATTATTTCAAAACTCCCTAGTCCCTCAAAGTCCATCAATACATAAACGCACTGTGAATCCATTGAACTGTCATCTACACTCCATCAGTGCATCTTTCCCCAGCCACATTGAAAAGAGAGCCAGATAAATGGTTTAATAAGAATGGTTTTCCACTACTTTGTTTGCGCATTGATGAGAAAACCTTGATTTTACCATCCCACTGACTCAGGAAAACATCATACAAGCCGAAATGCAAAAAAGTGGCTAGTGATGTGCTATCTTCATAAGTGAGGTGTAGAGGTACTTGAAGCCCATCAAGTAGGGGTTGTAATCCATTGTTTTCAGCACGAGTTATTTGGACGGGTACAAGACATGTAAGTTGACGGACCCAATTTCCCAAAGGATATTTTAGATAATGAGGGAGTGAGAGATGTATATTTTTTGAGTCATGCCTTTCAGACATTTGAAATTTGAATTGAATCCTGATATTCGAAAAGTCCTGTCCTTTTTCCTGCTTTAAATGCCCAATAAGATTCTTCAAGTGTTATTCAAGGATCTCTTTAAAAAAAATTAAGAAAGAAAAGAGAATGAATGATAATGAATGATAGAGAGAACCATATATTTGACTCCACTTATGGTAGTGTGGCATCATATACAAGCAAATGCCTCATCCAATAATAGAGTTCTTCTGAAATGGAAATATATTAGTTAGTGGGACCAAAATGCTATTCATTTTCTGATCCTCTTATAAAGAGCAGAAAAATTGTCACAACTATTTCCAAGTTCTCCTATAAGTTATTAACCCCAAACCAAAATAATGTACCCATCACAAAAAGAGAGGAGAAATAAATAATATACAAGTCCTTGTCTGAAGATTCAAGTATATTTAATCCACAAGACCTCTTCTTGACCCTTTACTTAGCATATCTTGGAGGGATGACGAAGTGCACCTGAAACAAAAAATAGTTGATGGTCAATGGAGGTTGCACTTTTCTGTCAATGAGCAATCCCAGTAGCAAGAGCATGAAGTTTTCTACATTACGAAAAAACATGAACTAAGAGCATATAAGACAAGCATTCATTAAAAAATAATTAAAAAAATAAAAAGTGTTTAACAAAATGTTTCAAGTAGGAAAATCCAATTATTTTGTTTTTTTTGAGGAAATAATTTGAACTGCAAATCAAAATATTCTACCACAATATCAATGTGAAGAATGGATGGAAAAAATAACCTACAAGAATCGAAACTGCCTTAAAAAAGCACCCTATATTCGAGTTGTAAAACTCAAAAATTATCTCCATCCCATAGAAATGAAGTATAAATATTAAATATATGTTTTTCAACGTTGATTGCAAAGGCATACCAGAATATTCCTTTCTGCTTGCAATACAGTTGTAGCAGCCTTGGTGAAAATATATTGGTTTGTTTGACTCTGCATTTCCAGGTTCTCGTCTTTCCATTTCCAGTTTTTGTGTAGTTGGATACTTACAGTAACGAGTTCACTTAGCCTAGAATCAGGGATTCCAGCAAACACCAGAATCCCTAGATGGTTGGTTCAATAAAATATCCTCTACCTGGAGCAATACAATGTTATTAAGTGCTACATATGAAATAGCTAAACATAATTAGTAAAATGTACCAGAGTAAAATGTCGTGGGGGATTTATAAGCAGAGTGTTGCCGGTTTCTTCCCTAACCAGTGTAATCAGTCAAACTCTCCTTGCGAACTAGTACCATATGTTTCAATGGTTTCTACTTCCAAGGATTTGCAGGATTGTGAATCATCTGTTTTGACCATTGCAAGAGTATGGAAAGCTTGTAAAGGAGGGATAACCAACCATTCAATCACTTCTAGTTAGACCAACAATAATACTCTCTAATTTCGTTGATGTGCAGATACTAAAACAAACTGTGTACATTCTTTCAGAACTTGTATCTACAAGTGATATTGTGGCTCAAATTCTTTCCAAGGAAAACTCAGATTTTGAGTGTAATCTGGTTGCTCTTTTAAAGAAAGGAGTTGTTGAGTCTGCACTCTTATATATGTATGACTTAAAACTACATGCATTTTGGGTTCAGATTTAAACCTAAGTTCAAATTTTGATAAAAATTACTGCAGAATTGCATAGAAGATACATTGAAATCTTCACTCACAGCATAGTTTTAGATCACACAATTAAAGGAAATAAAGCTATGGTAAATGGAGTCATCTTGGCAATTACAACAAGCCCCACTGGAAACCATTTTCAACCTGTAATATTGAACCATGTATGGTATTTTGAGAGGTAGATGGAATTTGGAAAGATACATAGAAATCCAATTTCCTCTAGTGATTGAGGCCCATAAAAGGAACAATCACTACCCTTCATATAGGATGGGTTTTGTGGGAGAGATGTGCCCTGAAAATAAATCATGGTAAAACTCCTTCACTGACTTTTGAGAGGTCGATAGCATATGGAAAGATCCATAGAAAGCCAATTTCCTGTGGGGATTAAGGCCCATAAAACGAACATCCACTACCCAGCATATAGGATGGGTTCTGTGGAAGAGATGTGCCTTGAAGATAAATCATGTTAAAACTCCTTCACTAACTAAGGCCCACATAAAAAACATAAAATCCCCAAAATATATGATGGGTTCTATGGGAGAGATGGACCTTGCAAAGAAATCATGGTGAAACAAGCTTGCCGGGTGATTTAAGACAGAGTTGTTTTTACTTCCAAATTCGTCATAATGCTCTACGTGATAGTGCGTGTTAATAATATTCTTCTTGATTTCAACATTTGAAATGAATAGAACAAAAAAGTAGATAACGCCAATTCTAACAACAATACTTATAATCCCAAAATTTCCATGTGGAACTACCTCCGCTTATAATTGCCAGAAACTAAACACAGATCAATTACCAACCATACAATATCTTCCAATAGAAATAGCAAAAGGCCATAGGATCTTCCAATTACAGACCCGATGTTCGACATTCGAAAAGATCAGATAACATCACACATAAATAAATAAAGTAAAGCAGAGGCCCGCAAAATAACATATAAAATGCACTTTTGGACAACTTGATTGAGCCTTTCAATATGTAACTGGAGAAGCACTCAAGAAAACTGACTCTCCACCTGCACAAAACTAACAAGTGCAGCTAAGAGCGATGATTAATTTCACAAAATCATCCATGGAAAAGTAAATTAAGAAAGTTCTGCAGAATCAAGGTAAAAGAGACCGAATGACCTATAAATTGGAATGTTGGTTTCATGGGATCACTTATGAACAAGTAAGATTGAGAAAGTGATGCAAAGTGTAGTGTACCTTTGCTGCTTCTGGCTATACCCCTCTCAGGACGACTTTGCAAGATCCAACAAAACCCAATACTGCCTTCATGCATTGCAACTTCTACCCTAGCACGATCAACAATTAAAATCTCAGCATCAATCACCACAAACATTGCAAGTGAACTGACTTCTCTCCATAAATCAATGCACACGGAACCTTTAAGATCTCCAAAATCAGTGACCTAAAAGTTGCATCTAGGTCTATATCACTGTGCAATACATCCACCGCAACCAATATCAGAAGATTGACCTAGAGTTGCGATTTCATTGTCCACTTGATGTTCTAAGAACCTACCACAAACAAAAACCTAAGAGTCGATGCATTTCCTAGCACCATCTCATCGACAATTGTCCAATCAAAGGGGCTAAGCTCTAAAATGTTCTTGGGACTACCTTCTTAGAATCTTACGCTCCATAATTTGTTAGACATAGTGGTAAAGTCTAGAGGCATGACGAAGAGCCTAAAAATCCCTGCAAATGGAGGCAAGGCTAGCCCTATCAAAACCCCTAAAAAAGGAGGCAAGGTTGGCCCTGTCACTATAGGCTACAAAAGGAGGCGAGTTTGGCCCTGTCACTGTAGGCGGGGTTGGCCTTGTCCCTGGATTCGAGAGGGAAAACAATGTAACAATGCTTCTTCGGAAGAGTCGACCAGTCAACCTTGAGCTCCTCTTTCAACCTCGTAACAATTACCTGTCTCCAACCTTCATCGTGTCTACTTCCCCTCTTCTTTTTCGTCATTTTTTTTCTCCTTGAACGAATTGTCTTAATTTCAAATTTGCTACAATTAAAATAGTTTTAATTTTTAAACTAAAATAATAATTTAGGATTTTAAAACAAAATATTAGTGGACCTTAAAAAAAAATGTTTAAGAGTGATATAATTGTTATGTGGATTAGTGATATAATTGTTGTGGTTGTTTAATCATTTATTGTTTTTATAAATAGAGGATTACTATTTTTTTTATTCATGAGGATTATTTTTTAAGATATTTGTGCATAATTTAGGTGTAAGTTTAAAATAATCCAACATAAAATGTTTTTTTTGAGTGCTTTAAAGAGGATATAGATTAAAGTACAAATTAGATTATAGAGGGATATGATGATTTTTTTAATTAAAATACGTGTAGTGATTAGATGGAATAGAAGCAAAGAATTCCACCTTATATGAAAGTAAAATTTAAATAAGTGCACTTTAATGAAAACACAATCCTTGTAGCATGATAACATATACAAAACAACCACATGAACTCAAAGAGCTATAAAATAAGCATATTAGAATCCATTTGATATTTGAATGAAGTGTTAGAAAGTAAATCATAAAGACACTGTACCATGGGCTACCATATCAAGCTCTTACATGTAGTAGTGGAAGTGCTCTCAAGTCTAAAATGGATGAGGGTAGTGATGAGAAGCTCTTGACACCTTTGTAAGTAAATCCACCCTCTAGAATGAGGACTTGCACCTCTCCTTTATAGAACAGGATAGGAGGAGAGATAATGTAGTCGAGGGAAGATAAGAGGATAAAATTGTGGGTTAAAGGCTTGTGTGCTAGATCATTTTGGATGTCACAATTCCTCTCTAGTGATTTTTCTCTCTTTCAAAACTAGGTTTGGTTAAAGTACACACCTGCTCAAAACACTTTGTAGCTAATGTTTTTCCTTTAATTGACAAATATTTTGAAAGTATATTTAGTGAGGTGCATGTCTTCTAAAATATGTGTTGTTTTAGCACGTAATACTCATGATAATACATTAAATGTATGAGCAACAAGTCAACACAACACCGTGGCACTGCTTCTCCATGATATCTATTTTTTTCTTATTATGAAGTTCCAACCTACTAGAAATAGTTCAATATGGTGCCCCCTTTGTACGACTTGTTGTTTTCATTTTGTAACCATATATAGCTATTTATTTTCATTTGTATGCATGAAATACAAAAATTTCCTAGAATTATCCTCATTGAGCAAACCTTCTCCAAGATTTTTCACTGTTTGAATGGTTGAAACATGAAATCTGCTAGTAAAAATCCCTTGTGACTATATCACCTCTCAATATTTCCCTTTCTCATTGTAATAATTAACATGTGTGGATGAAAGTAGATCTAATTCGACTACATGAAGAAAAGAAACCTTGCCTATATCGCTAGGTTGAATTGCATCATTACCTAGCTAACCCAATCATTATCATCCTCCTTAAACTCAATCCTTGCATCCTCCTTGATTGCACATACAACTCAACCCCTCTCTACTCCTTCAACCGAGACGAAAAGGATTAAATTTCAATAAGAAGAATCAATAGGATGAAGAAACTCTAGTAAGTTTCAATCCCTGCATCCTCCTTGACTATTCTTGTGACTCAACCCACTCATCTCCCTCTCATATCCTTCAAATCGGATAACAAGGCCTCACGAATAGGGAGGATCATGAACCTCGAGCAAGTTGTAGTTCATGCATCCTCCTTTTCTTCATCTATAGCTCAACCCCTTTAGCTCCTTCAACCTAAATAAAAAGACTTAAAT
The DNA here is from genome assembly GCA_034641835.2 of Pinus albicaulis. Lineage (NCBI taxonomy): Eukaryota > Viridiplantae > Streptophyta > Pinopsida > Pinales > Pinaceae > Pinus > Pinus albicaulis. The sequence goes on along the minus strand of CM076581.1, from coordinate 1,075,822,064 downwards.
AGGAAGAAATGGTGGGATCAAGAACCTCCTACGAACAACAATAGAAAATAATGGACAGATCAAACTGCGTCATTCAAACCAAAAATATAACAAGAGTTTCTCCCATGGGGTATTAAAAGAGAAAATGTTGAAGAATTTGTTCCATATTTGAAATTTTAATAGACTAGAAGCTCAATGATATATAAACAAGTGAAATGTGCTTTGTAATAAATTAGAGGTTTGTAATGAACATTGCAAATATGACGTTTGAGCTTAAATATATTGAAGGAGAGAAGGAAATACATGTTGTGCATCTACAACACAAAACCACCTACATATTGAATGGTAAGTCCTCCATTCAAAAAAGAGAAAAATACCACCAATTTTTCTTGGATCATAACCTAAGAGGAAATAAATTTTAAAGGAAAACCATTCCAAAAATAGCTAAGCTAATAAAACAAGGGCCTAAAACTTTTGGAGTAGATTTAAGGCTTATGCACGATTTTCATTAAATATGGATAGATGAAAGCTTTTATGATACTTGTCAAATTGGCACACACCCAAGGAAAAACTTTGTTCCAAAACTAGTAGAAGTTCTAGAAAAAAAGGTTTTCATGAGAGATCTAGTCAAATAAAGTTGGTTGAAAAGATAGATGAGAAAGGATGAGGGAAAAAATGAAATCTAAAAAATATACAGCAACACAATATCATTTTATCCCTAAACTACTCAACCCTAGCAAGCTCTCAATGCATATCAAATTTTTACATTGGCTTGTATTTATTACTTCAATCAATTGTAAATGCAGGAAATCTACTCATCAATAAAAACCAGGCCTTTGAAATCTGAACCAAAGAGGAAGGCGCATCTTATGTACACCCAATCTGCAATTTGTAGCAAGAGGAAACCCAAAAGAAATATGGAAATGAGAAATAAAGGTAAGAAAAAAGGTTTACATCCAATTAATTGCAATATATAAGCCCAAAAAGCACTTCCCACCATACCTCTGAGTCTTGCTTTCCCATGGGTGATGGTAAATGATGGCGAATGACCATGATATTGGTAGTTGTTCCCTTATCTATTTTTAAGGAAAGTTCATAACTAATGAATGAGTCTTGTGACATTGGTATTGGGGAAAGCAAGTTATCTTCCAAATATATTATGGAGGTGTGAGCCAAAATGTCCATTCTCCTCTGATCCGTCTAGAGCATTACAAGGACCCATCACTATTTTGCTCTAAAACCTCTGACTTTCTAAAGCGTCCACCGTAATGCTACTCATGGTAGGTTTTGGTCTTTCCAAATTATGTCCCCATTCATATTTTGGAGAAATAGACATGAGTAATTATCTCATCCAAATCCCAAAGGTTTTTATTATCTTTAATTTGAACAAGGTCCTACAATTTGAGATTAATTAATGTATGTTTAATCCCAACTCTTACTAGCTCAAATAATAAGGGAAGATAGGAGAGTTGTCTTATGTCCAACTCTTTGAGTGAAAGCTCTGTTCATTTCTCTTGCCACCACATGAGTGCACCTAAAAAATAGAATATTGCAAGGGCCTTTGAAAGGGGAATTTATAAGCCAACACCTATCATTATGTTTCATAGCAAGTGATTGAATTCACAAAAGAGGAATTTTTAAAATGAGGGTTTTTTATATGACCGATGAGCTCGACACTCCTCAATTTGGGCTCGATATTCATCTTGTATACCATGTTCGTGCAATGGCATGATGGAACTAGAGGAAACTTTGGAATGGGAAATTCCACAACCATAAACCCATTGACGACATGAAAATATGTCATAGATCAAAGTATTATAACCCCAAACCTCTTCTGAATTGAAATAAAAGGAAAACCTAGTTAACCCAGTCATTATCATGTCCCCTTAACCTAAGTCCCTGCATCCTCCTTGACTGCACATACAACTCACTGCCTCTCCACTCCTTCAACTGGGATGCAAAGGATTCAAATTCAATAGACAAAATCGACGGGATGAAGAAACTCGAGTAAGCTACAGTCCCTGCATCTTCCTTGACTATTCCTATGACTCTACCCGCTCAGCTCCCCCTCATCTCCTTCAACTGGGATAAAAATGCTTCAGTTTCAATAGGAAACCCAAAATGTTAATGGCACACACCCAAGGAAATACTTTGTTCCAAAACTAGTAGAAGTTCTATAAAAAAAGGTTTTCATGAGAGATCTAGTTAGATAAAATTGGTTGAAAGGATAAATGAGAAAGGATGAGGGAAAAAATGAAATATAAAAAATATACACCAACATAATATAATTTTATCCCTAAACTACTCAACCCTAGCAAGCTCTCGGTGCATATCAAATTTTTACATTGGCTTGTATTTATTACTTCAATGAATTGTAAATGCAGGAAATTTACTCATCGATAAAAACCAGGCCCTTGATATCAGAACCAAAGAGGAAGGCACAAGATTTTATGCTATGTACACACAACCCTACACTCTGTAGCAAGAGGAAACCCAAAAAAAATATGGAAATGAGAAAACAATGTAAGAACAAAGGTCTACATCCAATTAATTGCAATATATAAGACCAAAAATCACTTCCCACCATACCTCTGAGTCTTGCTATCCCATGGGTAATGGTAAATGATGGCAAATGACTGTGATATCAGTAGTTGTTCCCTTATCTATTTGTAAGGAAAGTTCCCAACTAATGAATGAGTCTTGTGCCATTGGTATTGGGGCAAGCAAGTTATCTGCAAAATATATTATGGAGGTGTGAGCCAAAATTTCCATTCTCCTTTGATATGAGCCATTTCATCGTTGTTTAAAGCTTGGTATTCACCAAAAGATCCGTCTATAGCATTACAAGGACCCATCAATATTTTTCTCAAAAAACCTCTAAATGATAAAACCTCTGACTTTATAAAGGGTGCACCCTAATGCTACTCATGGTAGGTTTTGGTCTTTCTAGATGATGTCCCCATTCATATTTTGGAGAAAAAGACATGAGTAATGATCTCATCCAAATCTCAGAGGTTTTTATTATCTTTAATTTGAACAAGGTCCTACAATTTGAGAGTAAGTAATATATGTTTAATCCCAACTCTTACTAGCTCAATTAATAAGGGCAGATAGGAGAGTTGTCTCGTGTTGAACTCTTTGAGTGAAAGCTCTGTTCCTTTCTCTTTCCAATAATACCACATGAGTACACCTAAAAAATAGAATATTGCAAGGGCCTTCGAAAGGGGAATTTATAAGCCAACACCTCTCATTATGTTTCCTAGCAAGTGATTGAATCCACAAATGTTGAATTTTTAAAATGAGGGTTTTTTATATGACTGATGATCTCGACACTCCTAAATTTGGGCTCGATATTCATCCTGTATACCATGTTCGTACAATGGCACGATGGAACTCGAGGAAACTTTGGAATGAGAAATTCCCCAACCTTACACCCATTGATGGCATGCAAATATGTCATAGATCAAAGTATTATAACCCTAAACCTCTTCTGAATTGAAATAAAAGGAAAACCTAGTTAACCCAGTCATTATCATGTCCCCTTAACCTAAGTCCCTACATCCTCCTTGACTACACATACAACTCAACTCCTCTCCACTCCTTCAACCGGGATGAAAAGGATTCCAATTCAATTAGACAGAATTGACGGGATGAAGAAAATCAAGTAAGCTACAATCCCTACATCCTCCTTGACTATTCCTATGACTCAACATGCTCAAATCCCCCTCATCTCCTTCAACTTTGATAAAAATGCTTCAATTTCAATAAGAAGAATAGGAAAGATCGGGAACCTCGAGCAAGTTGTAATCCATGCATCCTCCTTCGCTTCGTCTGCAACTCAACCCCCTTAGCTCCTTCAACCTGGATTAAAAGACTTAGATAGGAATAAATGGTGGGATCAAGAACCTCCTGCAAACTGAAATAGGAAGAAATGGTCATATCAAATTGCGCCATTCCATCACTAAGAAGCTTTGGTTTGCAAGGCATTGATTCGCATATGGGGAGAGATATCATCACAAATAAAGAAGAGGAAGAAACACTTACTAATGTGTTCTAATTGTTTGAGCTAGAGGAAGGACATGATATAGCCTAAGAAAAGTGGATGCAATCCAAACTAAACACCCTATGAATTTTAAAATCCTAGAGGTAATCCCAACTTTTTATTACACTTTTTACTTGAAAGCACCTTTTCTTGGTCTCAATAAATGAAGTAAATAGTCTAAACCCCTTGGAGAAGGAAATTTGAGAAAAAATAATTAGCATGAACAAACAAATAATCCAATGAGTTGAGATGAAAGGGGTGTCCCTTTATAAACAAGCATCCATAGGCTTGTTAGAGTTAGTATGAATATTTACTAGAAGGTGAGTAGTCTTCACATCACCAACCACATCCAATAGATAGGTACGAATCCCTACAATAAAAATTATGTATCCAAATAAGGTGTAGTAAATACCAATAATATCATCTTATGAATCTATTTCAATATGATTTGCAAAGTACGTTTCCATACATGTGTGAAAGAAACAATCCATATAGTTAGCAAAAGGAAGTCTTTTTGAAGGGCTCAAGAAACCCACTTGAAGGAGACAAGAAGGGTTTGAAACCATGGAATACAAGTTTATCTATGAACCCTCGTTCTTCAACCCTTAGGAGAAATGTTAATATTCAATAGTCTACTCTCATATTATATCCTAATCTCAGATTAATATTCGATAACATTGTTGTTCCCTTCAATTGATCAAACAAATCATCAATCCTCAACAACGGATACTTATTCTTAATGGTCACTTTGTTCAATTGCATGTAATGAATGCAAAATATAAGAGTACCATCCTTCTTCTTCACAAACAATATTGGTGTGCCCCATGGTGATACACTTTCCCTAATGTATTACTTGTCCAAAATTTCCTTCAACTGCAACTTTAGCTCTACCAACTGTGGAGTGCTCATCTTGTATGGTTTTTTTTATGTTGGTTTTGCCCTTGGTACCAAATCAATAGAAAAATACACTTTCTGTGAGGTGAAAAATTTGAAATATCTGCAGGAAATGCATCTTGAAACTATTGTAAAACTGGGTACTTGCTCAAGATATCTGCATCCTCAGCTTCCTTATCTTTGGCACTAGAAATATCTACTGAAAATAACACACACTTGTTCCTACAACTACACTTCGTTTGCATAGTTGTCACCATTATAATTGATGTTTCCTTCATCTTACCTTACAAGAATATATGTTCTCCATTGTCATCCAAGCACTCAATAGCTTTGTCATAGTAGTCCACTTTGGTCATATGGAGATACAACTAGTCCATACCTAAAAGCATGTTATACGAACCCAACGAAAATACATTCAAATGTGTTGATGTAGACATACAATTCAAATCAAATGCATAAGCTATTACCCAATGATGAACTCGCTTCTTTGTACATCTATCCAACAGCACTAACCAAGACTCTGCACGCACTTCTTCATTCCAATGAACCATGCTTCTGCATCCTATGTTTTCTTCATTTCCCCGTCGAATGTAGGTGGATTTTATTTCTTAAACTCATCCAAAAAATATCCCCTATCACTCCTCCTGTAGGGATGATAACAATGATGACCATGATACCTATCAGAACCATAGCAAGAATAGTACATGTGTCCATCACCCCTCCTTTCCGGAGTATCCAAGAACATGACATCCCTTCTTGTATCACCTCTATATGAACTATGCCCACTATGGGGTCTACTTCCACAAGCCCAAGTAGTCATATCCTCCTATGCCTGCATGATTTTGTCATTATCTGCTTTGCAAATTCTTATTTCCTCCTTCAAACTCCTTAATGTGTCTGCTAAGTCAGAAGAGTTCCCAACACCACGCTACTCATATGATTCATAGGGACAACCTTTGTAGTCTACCATCTTGTTATTCATCTTTCATCTCTTCTTCCTGCAAGGTATATTATGTCAGATAAACCAAATGATAAACAAACAAGCGTACCTTGGTATAGCTTGGAGAGGATATCTCGTCTTCAATACTGACCAGATTAGCGCAATATATATATATATATATATATAACATAATTAGATGAACATATAAACATATTTTCAGCCATTATCCAGTTATGAATGCATGACTATGTTGACCACATACCATGACTTCATCCACAACAACCATCATCTACTCAAACGTATGCATAACAACATACAAACACTGATACACATAATCGATGCACGACTGGCATAAATTCACAACAAATGCATTCAACACGACACCATCAAATTTCACATGGAGACACCACTACAATTATGAACAATGCCATGCATACACAAAAAGCACATAGATCACAAGCACAAGGACCTATATGCAACTGACATGTACATACGATAATACATTCATCCAAGGGGAACAGAAACCAAACATCACCCAAGGAGAACGAAACCATGCTATGATACCACTCTATAACACCCTCCTCCCACATCTACCCAAGTAACTGGAAAACTGAGGCAAACATGTGACGAAGAGTTATTGTGATATTATTCAACTCCCTATATATCAGTTAAGGAAGTGGAACTGATAGAACACAACGAACCTGACCTTCTCCACTTGCAACAGAACCCCCAAGTGCCATCCAACCCATCCAAGTGACCAACCCTTGAGACAAACTGAAAATTTTCTTTATCGAAGCCTTAATCACTCCCTTGACATGGTCATGCTTGTGACTTAGAACCTTGAGTCACTCCCACAACAAGGCATGCCTATGACGAGGGACTTTTCCAGATGGTTTTGTGCCAACGACTCCAGATTCTGAGCCACTTTTTCAGATTCAGGATTCATGCCACTTCCCAAAACTCCATGAAACTTCCAGAAAATAAAAGTAACATCAAAAGAATGATAAAAATGTAAATAATTGAACAAGGAATTGAGTGGACCCCTACTAGCCATGACAACCATTTTGTAAAAAATGTCAAAAATATGCATTCTACAAGTTAAAACAATAGACATGAGCACAAGGGTCTCACAATTATCTAAGAATCACTAAGAAGCATCGATGCCTCATCATAATAACTGCATTACCATCTATTAAGCCATATAGTCATTGTAAATTCAATGATTAACCAAGACATGATGAGAGCCATACATTATCATTTTTCATAAAACTCAATCATAACCAACATATAACCAATATAAATATCAAGGATATAACAATGATATAAGCCACATATAAACATGTATATTTACCCATAAAATACCAACGATAAGGAGCTCTCATTGATGATTTCATAGGCTGACTAGGTATGGGACTTCCAGGAACCACTCGACTATAAGTTGGGATGAACCAAATATTTCTTTCAGCTAGTGACCCTCATGCCATATTCCAAGCATGAATGTGTGATCTCATAAAACAAATCAATCAAAACCAAACCAGGGATTACAGAGGCCAAACCACCTCAACCCTCAAATAGTGATTCCACTTCATGGTCGAACATCACTAACCATCACCATATTTGTCTCTACCCAAGCTGTCCAGGGCTCCAACACATTTGTTCCAACCAGGGCTTCCAGGACTAGTAACTCAACAAACATTTGTTGTTGGGCTTCTAGAGCATTTTTCCAACCAGGGCTTCCTGAGAATTTTTCTAACCAAGGCTTCAAGGAACTAATAACTTAACCCACAACCAAAGGCACAATAAAACCAACCAGAAAACAAAAGTAAAACCCACAATAGCATGGCTATCTAGGAAATAGCAAGGCTAGGAAAAACTATTATCAATCCATGCAATCCCCCATGCCATTAACAAATCATAACCAAATAACCATATGAAAATTCCATGCATGCCAAAAATAGTAAGAGAACCATACATGAAACTGAGTACTTGCAATAAAAACCCGCTATAGCTATCAATATCATTGTCCTCTTGCACTTTCCTGCTTTTCCTTTGCCTTCTTCCTCCAAATCCAAAGTACGCCATAGTCCTCCAAGAGTGCTCTAAGAAAACTCAATTATTCCAAGAGTACGAGAGAGAGAATAGAATGGGAGCTCCAAAACTGAACTAAAAAAGGTTTGTGCAAAAGCTACCAACTGATCCTCATAAGCCTTTTTATTAATGAGGCCTCCAATTTCTTCATTTTTCCATTATTTTCCTTCATTTTCCTCCTCACATGCAACCTGTGACCTTTCACCTCTGTTTTCTCATGTTTTCCATTATTTTGATAGATAGAATGCCAATAAATGCCTCATGCATTTCCAAAGCCTTTCCCATTTCCTTTGCCAATTTCCATAACCATTAATAAACCGAAATGAAAACCCACTAGGATGTTTTTGCACAACATTCAACTTGGAATACGTGTCCCATGACCAAGGTCTTATTTTACCTTTATTAACTTTTACATGGATTTTTGACCAGGGTTGTTACAACTTGTTGTTACAGTGGTAGCTTTGACCTTCAATTGTTCATCAAACATGGCACTTTCCATATTTCCACAATCAATCATTGTTTCGAAAAAGAGACCACAAATTTCATCAAAATAATTTTCATCCATTTTGTGGTTATATATCTGAGCATGCATGTGCTCATTAACAATTTCAACTTCACCAAATTCATCATTTGTTGCTGGATTAATGAGAGATGCACATTCAGCTCTACAAACCCTTACATCATATGAAAATGCGTCTTTTTTATTCTCAAACTTAAATTATTCAAACTCTAATGCAAAGAGGCCATCATAAACTACAATCATACCAACTAGATCACACATGTTATTCACTTCCCTATTGGAATCTTCACCATCATCAACAAGGACTATTATTGGATTCACCAATTCACTACTCACTTTTCAGTCACCATCCACATGTGTCTCATCAGAGCGAGATTCATCATCATCCTCACCATCCATGTTATAGTGGGGTTTTCAAGAATTTATATGTTCTTACTCTACCTCACATGTAGGGGCTTCAAATTTTCACTCTGCAATATTTTATGTGTCTTCTCCATCCATATGCATGTCTACATGGTGGGTTTCACTTTTATAGTCTTTATGACCATCATCCACATTTGAGTGGTATTCTCCAAGCTCCGTTTTCCTCCTAGAGTCTTGCTCATTTAATCTCAGAACTGCAGTTAAATTTCTATTGACACTTCAACAGACAGTAACATAATTTTTTTCTTTATGTCACTTCCTTTATACCACATTCTACTTCCAGGGTGTAACACCCCCAAGTTCTATGCTTTTCAAATGAGACATTGGAACATAAATCCAAAGGGGAGTGGACCCCAGTGGATGATTATTGGGTGGATGTGGTTAATTTTGTAATTATGAAAAATAAATAAAATATTATGTATGCACTATGACCAAAAAAAAGAGAATTGAGATCACTTGCCAAAATCCATGAGGATGGATAAGGCAACAAATCCCCAAAAAGCTTTCAAAAATCCTTGAAAGAAATTTATTTAGATTTAAGGAGAAATCTAAATTTCCCCAATGAAGAGGAGTAGTTGGGAAGAGGTGAGAAAAGCTGGAAAAGCTGAGGAAAAGCTTAAAGCAGCTTTAAGGAACCCGAAGAGGGGAAAGCCTAGGCTAAACAGGAAAGAAAGCATCCTGCTATTCTGGACACAGAATTAGAAACATGCTTTGGGGTGTGAGCTTAAATAAGTTGATCCTAGACAGATTAGGGGTTGATCTGTGCTGGGAGGTGATCTCTGCTCGGGGGTGAATCCTGGGAGATAAAGAGGATTCTATGGTTGGGAGGACTGGTCATGGTAGAGGTGTGCATGCATAAATTTGGAGATATCTGTAAGTCTGTGTTAATCATCTCTGTTTTTATGAAATGGTGATGTTATATTCCTTTACTAAATTTATGAAATTGTGATATGATATTCCTTTATGCAATTTATGAAATTGTGACAGGATATTCCTTTATGAAATTTATGAAATTGTGATGTTATAGGCTTTTATGAAATTTATGAAGTTGTGATACAAGAGTATCGGTTAGGCACGGAAATTGTACAAAAGATAAAATAGGGGAATGTGAATTTATATGTTAAGTTACAGATGCCACTGCGATGGATTAATGGTTCAACATTATGTAACGCAACTGCGCTATTTATTATGAGAGACAATTGGTTGAGATGATAGATTAATTATACCAATATAATAAATTATGTGTAGGTATATTATTATTTTCAATGAGTATTTAATGTCATGTGTATAAACAGAGTCATATCAAACCAAAGACTTTTATTATTGTCTAAATAAATTAATCTATCATAATAATAATAATACTGATGGCACATAAGTCACTGTGATCAATAACCTAATCCTAGGACATATAGAAAAAAAAAATGGGTCTGGGAGACGTGACAAATGGTATCGGAGCCCTAGTTCAAAAATTGGGCAAGATATGGGCTCACAAAGAACTAGAAAACTGTTATAAATTTTGTGGAAATTAGTTGATGTTAGTACTACAAGTAACAAAATCTATTTTCAGGCTCTCACCTTTCAGATTTTGTTTAGTTGTAGACTCGTTAGCTATGGAGTAGAAACCTCCAGAAACTCTAAACCCAAGATGGTTTAAATCTGAAGGTACTTAGTCTCCATAGAAATACTGAATATTAACTTACTTCCTATAAAATTTCAATGGTGAAATTTTATGCTTACAGGTAAGGGGAAAGATATATTAGCAGGCCTGAAGTTATAAGACACATGTTAGAGTATGTAGGTAGGATGACATTTCTAGCTTACAAAGAAACTCTATTTTTCATAAGGGCTATATCTTAGAGTACATATTATCTCCAGGAATCTATCTCTAATGCTTATGGGTATGTTAGAGAAAACATTATAGCAGTACTAAAGTTACATATTATAAATACAGACTGCTGAAAGTGAATATAGTAAATTGGGATATTCAAAATTATGCTAGAAAAAAAAAAATTTCTATTCTGTATGAGCATTATAACACTTACAAGGGTATAGAGTGCCTCTCTAAATCTATGATTGCTTATTGAAAAACCAGTATCATAGAAAAACTACTTAACTTATAGTTAAGGTCCTCTAGTCAAGTACTTGGAAATGCAAAAAAAAGGTGCACCTCAAAAGAAAAAAAATGATAGCAGTTAACTGGTGCAAAATAACCAGGATAGATGTAAGATAGAAAAATCTGCGTGACAGGAAAAGTAGAATTTTAGTATATATATGATGAAAGTAGAAATGATCAAGGTATATCCTACATCTCTAGATCTATCATCCAACATTGAAATCAGTATAGTAGCCAAGCCTCAAAATATAAATTTCATTTTTATAGTCAAACATGAGAAAATGCATATAGGCATGCATACAAGAGCACTACTATATTCACCCATGTAAAGGTAAAGGTATAATGCTTTTATATATATATATATATATCACCATAATGAGAATTTCCTTTATTTTTCATAATGGAAAGGACATACAAGTCAAAAAAGGGTAAGAACTTAGAATAAGGCCGATAGCCTAACTTGAGTGCCCGACTTTACTACTTTATATTCCAACAAAATTAAATCGATGTTAAGGGCATTAAAACGTGTGAAGTCGGTAATAATATATAACACGACCGCAATGTATAATGCGACCAATACGCGCCATGATTGGTCGGCATGAGTTATATGGATACCATTCTATAATGGTGGGATGGCGCCGTGGCGGTTTCGACTGCGAATTATACTATGGAATTATTTCATAAACCGAGATACATTATACAGAAGCACGCAGTCTCAAATAATAATGGCAAATAGGTTTTGTGTTTCGCGCAGACTATGTATGCGGTATACCTGTACATTTAAACCGTTAGTCAAGAAGATCGAATATATATATATACGAATTTGTACCAGTAAACAGAAAACCCTAATCCAGAAGATTGCCGCCACATATAAGTTCGGTTAAATGGGGATAATAACTATATGATCGCTATAACTCATTGAATAAATAAACAAGCCACTATAGATCTGCGTGTCATATCGTTAAAACATTCCGCCGGGGTTATAAACATTACATATTTGTTTTCCTGTCAAACGCGATTGCCGAGAGAAAGTAAACAGATTGGGTTAATATCGTATGAAAAAAAAAAAAAAAGCGACAAATCTAACGATTCCTTCGTTATTTCCGACGGAAAGAGAAACAATCAGAAAACCCTATCTGGCTACCTGTAACCTCAAAAGAAGCACGTTCCATACGCTAAAATCAGTTATCACTGTTAACATAACATAGCGTTTTTTGCAGTAATCGAGGGTTTTAAGAAAAACAATATCTAAACCAGAGTTCAGGAATAATATATGAAACCACACTGTATTCTACAAAACCCCTCTGCATGCAGTTCGACTAGACTGTGATAAGATAAGCAACCAGGAATCGGGAAGCTGTTACAAAGTCTAACAAGGAAGCCGTCTCTCTATATCAACACGCTAAGAGACGGTGGATTAAATGAACCCCGAAAATAATAGCTCTACAAGAACAATAAGAATTCTGGAAATGGAGGGAGTATAAGACAGACCGAGAAAACCTAAGTGAAATAAAACCATTGTAAAGGATGAACCGCAGCAATTCTGCGCTCTGACAAAAATCCCGAGGAAGATATTTCGACTGTTGTGCTTAGCCATCTCCGTCCCACTCGAGGGGTAAAACCCTTGTTTAAGTGGTACTGGGCCAGCAGAGCTCCAGCGAATGCATCCCTACGGAAACGTCCTTCTCTACCTCGCTGTTGATGGTAGCAGGTTTCCGGGCAAAAAGAAATGGGATATGAGTTATGACAGAATCGTCCCATTCCTGCGTTGAGCACACGCGAAGCTCGCCCCTATCCAAAAAGGCGGATCTCATATCTAAACATATCTTCCAACCAACGACACGTAACGATATCGAGCCAATAAACCGCCGTCTGTCATTTGTAAACTGGAGGCTGCAATCTTCGGCGCCGGTACGTATATGTCAGAGGAGAGGAAGAAATCACGCGGTTAGGGCTGAGCAGTAGCATAGCTCGGAGAACGAGACAGTCCGCTACAGACGTAGAAATCTCCCTGATCGGAAGGTGAGATCTTCCAGCCCACAAAAGAAGCGTATCAATAATCAGGATGCTGTAGGTTTCGGAATCGGAACTACGCCTCATCACGTTCCTGCACATAGCCGATATGATTTGGGGTTGCACTCGGAAAAAAAAAAAAAAAAAAAAGCTCATAAAAAAAAAGCTCATATATATTAAATTCAAAAAAGCCGCGCACGGTTGGTGTAAGTGCCGTAGTGCCGAACGAAACGGTATTGCAATCCTTCAAAGAAGTGTGTATATGCCTTTTTGACAGAAAGGAAACGTTAACATTTGTTAAAACTATATATACCTATATATCTTTGGGGTGTATGAATATTTAACAATAATATATGCACCGGTATAATTCAGTTCATATGTGTAGAATTCGGTTGAAAGTCATTTGCCTATTAGTGTATTAAAATTATAGTGCTGAAATGCGGTGGTTGGACTATGAGCACCGTTAAATAGCTGGTATGATACTATTAGTGCTGGGTACCGTGCGTGCTTACACGTCAAAATATGAATGCACACATAATAATTTGAATAATATACGTTGAACTAGGTATATAATCATGGTTCCAACCATATACGTCATAATCATTTTGGTACGCCTCGACATATATATAATTATACCACATGCGCCCTTCCCTAGTTATACTAGTGGATATAAAATATACACCGAGCCTATAATGTGTTTGTATAGATCGATTTTATATAGGCATCGTATACAAATGTTAAATGGTATCACATGCCAAATTTAAGTCCATCCTGTCCAAATATTTCCGCACATATAGACTGATATTGGATATTGTTTAATACCGGTGGTATATGAGGATCCGATATGGATACACAAAGATGTAGATATGCATTACATATGAACCCCCGAATATACATATGTGTTGTATAAGTATTTAATACACATGTATATACATATTATGTAGGGATTTAATACTTGTTTATTGAGTATGCTATATACAAATATCTTATATGTGTTATGTAAGTATATGTGTTAGGTAGGGATTAACACATATGTATATATATATCGATTATGAAGGAATCTAATACATGTATATCTATTGTGTATGATATATATACCATTATCCTATATGCGGTATATGTGTTCTGAGGTGAAAAGCCTTAAGGGGAGGAATATCCCGAATTCAAAAAAAAAAAAAAAAATTTAAACTGGATGTGTTACAAATGGTATCGAATGAATATATAATATATATATTCAATATGGTGATGGGAAGGATTTTAGAGAATATATATGCCATTGGTAAATGTATTAAACTATAAACAAAAACATATCATGAGAATATGTAGGTATAGCTATAAACTATAAACGAAAATATCTCATGAGAATATATATATGTATAACTAAATTTGGGATCAAGAAATTTAGTTGGAATGTCAAATGTTATTAGGATGAGAAAAATGTTAGATAAAAAGGGGTATCGACAAATATATGAAATATATAAATATCGAAGTGCGCCTTTTCTAAGTGTTATTAAAGTGGATATGGACATAGCTATATCTATAGTTTTATTAGAATGGAAGTAGCATATGTGGTAAGTAGATCCATATAGTGATCTCTAAAACCTACCTATATAAGGATATTAACTCTATGTATATATGAATACATAGGCATATGTATGGAGAATATGGGAAATTCAAAAAAATAAAAGGTATTACTATAATACTGAACATTAATATTGAATATTCGATGGGTAGGATATTGAATATTAATAAAATATATATATATGTGACAATATATATGTAGATTATATGAATGAAGTGATATGAATAAGTCAACCTAAATTAATGAAAGGGATTGACCAGCGTATAGAACGCAAAGACCCAAAACGGTTATTAGATTCTCCAACCACAAATTATATATATGTCGGCATACAAACGTCTAAGATGTAGAATAAAAGTTGTACTTTATAAGTTTTATGGGAGAATAGTATATATCGATGCATGTAGATATATATAAATATATACACCTTAATATATATGAGGAGGTGGTATAAAGCGCACTTTAAAAGTGTTAGTAGTCCAATGGTATAGGCCTACATATATATGAATAATTATATATATATGTGCATAGATAAAACCATGACATATACGTGGAAGTTAAGAAAGAGGCATTTTAGACTTCTATGGGTATGAGATTGGATATATATATATATATATATATATATATATATATGCATAGGATTGGTAAAGTGGCACTTTAATTTGATTCCACTTTAGTGAATTCAATAAGTGCATGGGGGAAACTTTGAGAATGAAAATCTATCCTATGGAAATTAACTAGAATTGGAAAAGTTTCTAGTAGAAAATCCATAAAAGAGATTATTTTAAATTTGGTATATATATGGTAACACTTTAAAAAAAGGCTTGAACTTATATATGAATATATAAATATAGGGATATATATATATATATTCATATGTTCATCAAATTAATATTGCTAAGGCTATATATATATCATACATATATATATATATATCATGGTTACTTATACAATAAGGTTTGGAAATATATATGATATATATACAAACCTAGTGGATATATATATACATGCTCATGAGAGGTATATTGCCCAATGTTTGAGATGCAAGTAGTATATGAGTAAGTGGAAATTGTATCCTATAAATAAGGCAGGTATACTGCCATAAAAGAAAAGAGGATTGAAGTACATGTGTTAATTACAATTAAATGTTTGATTTAGTAATTGTAGAACCATTACATGGAGTTAGGCAGGAACGAATGAAGGGATAAATTGAAAATTTCTTGATGACTTACTTAAGGAAGAATATTCTTGTAATGGTGGAAGAATGACTTCCTAATTATTTAGTTATAATAATTTATATTCTTTCATGGAAATAAAGTATATTTTCAAAATTGGTATATTTATGGGTTGCTTTTGTTAGAAAGCATGAAAGATTTATGGGTTGCTTTTGTTAGAAAAAAAAATAGAATGCTTTTATGCAATAGAAAAGAAGGAATTCTTCGATGACTCAGGAAAAAGTTGGAATACTTTTATGATTTATGAAATCTTTTCCATTTTAAGCTGATGAATCTTTGAAAAAGGGGAAACAGTGTCAAAATCATTTTTGGCATTAACAAGTATTGATATTGTGAATGTGATGAATTATAGAAAGTACATTTATCACTAGAAAAGGAAACATGAATTCTCACTATAAAATTTTTGTTGGTGCAAATTTTATTAAAGTTAAATTTCTTGAGTCTTAAATTCAACGACAGAGAAATGATGTATACTCATCCAGCTACAAACCGAGAGAAAAGAGGATGAGTTGTATTTTGGACTTGGGTGTGGGGGAAACCAATCAGCTCCAAAATTGTTTTCACTTAAGTGTTGAACTAGTGGATACAATTTCATGTGAGAGGTAAGCATGGAATTGTAGAGATTATTAATGAGTCCAGTTGTTACTAGTTAAATTGATTAACTAACAAAAGAAACAATGAACAGATACTAGAAGTACCACTATAAGATGAGAAAGGGTAAGCATAACCATGCATAGGATACAATTGTTTTCTCTCATTATGAGTACTAATGAAAAAGTTGGAAAAATTGTGTAGCCAAGTGTGTAACAGGAAATTGGGCACTCTGGAAACGAAGAGGAAAAAGGTGAAGATAAATCACCTGGAAAAGCCAGAAAAGCTGAACTGAACCAAGTTGCGTGAGGAAGGAATCTCACCTGAAAAACAAGAAAGGATAAGTAGTGTACTAAAAGTGCACTAAACTATTATGAACCTGAACGGTTTGATTTATAACTGAATGTCTTAAGTTATTGAAATGCAGAATGCTGTTGTGAATTATCAATTTTATGTACCTGATATTACCTACATTGGTATGAATTGTGGACAGAGAAACCAGAATAAAAGATCTTCCTTACAAACTTCTTGTACAGAAGTAGGAAGGAAACCAACGGCATAAGGCATCAGTAAATATAGTGGAGGCAGGAGAGTACTCTGCTAGAAACTAATGGCTTATACATTAGCCCTACCATTGCTTATTAAAATTCCTGATGTATTTCATGTCTCCTTGTTGGAAAAAAAAAAGTTATAAATTTTGTACATGATGCTTCTCACATAATTGATTTGAAATGTGGTCCAGGTGGAACCAGAAGAGGAATTTCCTTCCAGAGTCGCTTCAAAGATGAAAGCGAGAAGAAATGGAATGGCGGGAGTGAACAGTAGCTCAGGTAAAGGTGCAGTGGAGCACTTTACTGCTAAAAAGCTACATGGCACAGAGAAGCTCAAATGATGGAAAAGCATTCATAATTATGTTCAAAATCAACTAGTAGATAGTTGTCAACACCGAGGACGGTGTTTATTTTCAGAGGGGGAATATGTAACACCCCCAAGTTCTATGCTTTTCAAATGAGACATTGGAACATAAATCCAAAGGGGAGTGGACCCCAGTGGATGATTATTGTGTGGATGTGGTTAATTTTGTAATTATGAAAAATAAATAAAATATTATGTATGCACTATGACCAAAAAGAGAATTGAGATCAATTGCCAAAATCCATGAGGATGGATAAGGCAACAAATCCCCAAAAAGCTTTCAAAAATCCTTGAAAGAAATTTATTTAGATTTAAGGAGAAATCTAAATTTCCCCAATGAAGAGGAGTAGTTGGGAAGAGGTGAGAAAAGCTGGAAAAGCTGAGGAAAAGCTTAAAGCATCTTTAAGGAACCCCAAGAGGGGAAGCCTAGGCTAAACAGGAAAGAAAGTATCCTGCTATTCTGGACGCAGAATTAGAAACATGCTTTGGGGTATGAGCTTAAATAAGCTGATCCTAGACAGATTAGTGGTTGATCTGTGCTGGGAGGTGATCTCTGCTCGGGGGTGAATCCTGGGAGATAAAGAGGATTCTATGGTTGGGAGGACTGGTCATGGTAGAGGTGTGCATGCATAAATTTGGAGATATCTGTAAGTCTGTGTTAATCATCTCTGTTTTTATGAAATGGTGATGTTATATTCCTTTATGCAATTTATGAAATTGTGATATGATATTCCTTTATGAAATTTATGAAATTGGGATGTTATAGGCTTTTATGAAATTATGAAGTTGTGATGTTATAATCCTTTAGGCAGTTTATGAAATTGCAATGTTATAGTGCATTAGGGAATGTATGAATTGTATGTTAAGTTGCAGTATGCCACTGTTAGATGGATTAATGGTTCAGTACATTATGTAATTGCAACTACAGCTATTGACAGTAGAGACAATTGGTTGGGTGTAGAGATGAGTACATTGAAATAATGAGGTTGAGATGATAGATTAATTGAGCAGCCAATATAATAACTATGTGTAGGTATAGATGGCTATCTTCTAAATGAGTATTTAATGTTGTGTGTATAAACAGAAGCTGTTAATAAACCAGTACCCCTGGACATTAAGTTCCAAATAAATTAATCTATCATAATAATAATAATACTGATGGCACATAAGTCACTGTGATCAATAACCTAATCCCAGGACATATAGAAAAAAAAAATGGGTTTGGGAGATGTGACACAGGGTCTTCCATTCTTCCTAGGAAGATGTATCTTTTGCTACCTTACATAAGGACTTCTCATCCAATGCATGTTTTATAAGATCCAATACTAAGATATCACATACTTCATCACATGGTTTATCAGACCGATACTTAGTCGACTCTTTACATCGAAGAAAAGTTTTCATTTTGATAGTTCCTAAAAAATAAAATTTTACTATTAAATTTTGGAAGTGTTACTAAATTTATCCTAATCCATTCATCCTTGAATTCTTCTACTTCATCTACTTGTCTTTTAGATGCCTTGATTGTGGAGAGAACCTCTATGAGATCTTCAAAATACTTTGTCTCTTCCTCTCGATTTCTTTTCTCGGTTTGCTTCATTCTTACTTTGTGACCCATGGTTGTAGTCTTTCTTTTGTCTTCTACCTTCTTTCCTTATTGTGTTAGCCTTCTAGAAATGATCATCACATACACTTTATTATCTTTAAAAATAAATATTTTAAATTTCACTTTAAGGATGTCTCCCAACAACTAATAGCAAGTTTGCTAAGCTTTTCTATGCATATTATTATAGGGGCTCATGGCTACAACTTACGATGGAGACTCCTTCTTTAGTCAGTGGTGGTGGCTCTTACCTCTTGATATGGTGGTCGCTCTATACACTACTCAGCCTAATATTTTTGTAGTTTGGTTTACAAACTCTCAACAAGCTCTAGTTTCTACTTTTGGACCAATGGATGCAAAATTTGATTTGCAGACTACTCACAATAACCAAGGATCTTAGTGGAAGTAGCTCATGGCCTTCTTAACTTGTTTGGTGCTTTGAAAACTTGCTAAACCTTGCTCTGATACCACTTTTTATTTATATGCAAAGATAAACATGCAAACACAAGACAAATAATTATACAATATTCATGAATAAATAAGTTATATTCATTAATTATTCTCTCATATACATCCACCGAATTGTTGTTATTCTCTCTTCTTACTTCGCATTACAATGTCCCAACCATGAGTATATAAGCACTAAACATTATAAATATGGAATAGTGCAAACTCTAACTTTATTTTCTTCATGCAAACTATGACCTGACGCTTTAACTAAACTTTTTGAACTTCACTTTAACATAAATTGACATTTTTCTTTTCCTTCACTTAGCTTTTCTTGACAAGGCACTACCTTTTTAAATTTGACTCACTTGACTTCTAATATTAGACTTAATTAGACTTAACTTGCTTTCCTTCACTTAATTTAACTCTCCATACATTGCATGCATACGAGAGTACTTACTATTTCTAGCAAGTGAAACAATTTTGATCTACGAAAAAGTTGTGATTGATGATTGTTAATGAAATAGGAAATCTCGGGATAGGTTTGTATCAATTGTGTGCTCTTATAATTTAAATTGTTATACGAGACTAGAGTTCACTTGATTGTAACACATTTGAATATTTGACAATTGTTAGGCCACTTAGGTTGTTGATTCCATAAAATTACTTCTATTCATATCATTTTCATATTGGTTATGTTAGGGCATACTTGTATGGAATTATTATCTACATACTTCAGTAAGTGTTAAACTTATGAATTTTAATGATCGTGAAATATAAAAAGTGAGGTGTAGTATATAATCACATTATTTCAGATTAAGAAAATCGATGAAATGAAATGAGTTAGATGCACCACAAACCTATAGTGATGGGCCATCTGGGTGCGCTAAGTCAGTCTTCGATATGGATGACTATAGGGGCTTGACACTGGATTTTTAGGTTAAATTAAAGTTTATGCTAGAGTGCTCTTTCAACCTCCTTCACAATTTCTTTACATATATCTCTATTAAGTGAGGAAGATAAACCATATAATCTTTATTCCCTAGTTTGAAATGATATCAATTACTAATATTACTTGGTTTCTTAATAATGCATTCATAGTTTTCAAATCAAGAGATGAAAATCTTTACCAACAACTTAATACCTAATAATAAATTAATATAAAAAAATATTAAATTGCATTATATATATATATATATATATATATATATATATATATATATTAGAATATTAGTAGAAAGTTTTTTTGCAATAAAAAAAAAATTAAATACTAAAATTTTATATAATAAATAATTAAATTATTGTTACTTATCTCTTTGATATAGTTGTTCAACACTGAAAAGAAAATTGAGATGTGACTATAAGACATATACAAGAATCAAAATTTTGATTTTTCATTTAGAATGAAAAGAATGAAGGTATAAAATGGATATATGGATGAATTTGTATTTTTTATTTTATTTCTTTATATATATATATATATATATATATATATATATAACAATTGAGAAAATATTTAATTTTTTTTCGAGTTATATTGTATTTAATTTCTTGCAAATTTATATCAAAGTTTAGTTGAAGTAATTTAAATTTTTCACATATTTAAAAAAATAAATAATTTTAGTTCATGGAATGTAACTCATTTGACGATCACTTTGTGATGAACTATTATGTTAAAACATGTGATTCAAAGTTAAATGGCCTTGAGTGGCCAACCAAAAAATGATATTTTTTATCTATTTATTTATTACATTTTTAGAATGTGGTTTAATGAAAAAGGAAATATAGAATATAAAAGAAATAAAATTCACATGATCAAATTTGATGTGGTTTGAATATTTATTTTCAAAAATTAAAAATATAATTATCCTCTATCCACTCATGGAATTTCAGTGAAAAGAATGAAGGTTTAAAATCCATATATGGATGAATTTTTATTTTTTATTTTATTTAGTTATGTATAGTTTTGATATATATTTAAAAAACAATTGAGAAAAAAAAAAATTTATCGTTATATTGTATTTAATTTCTTGTAAATTTATATCAAAGTTTAGTTGAAGTAATTTAATTTCTTTCACATATTTAAAAAATAAACAATTTTAGTTCACGGAATGTAAGTCATTTGACAATCACCTTGTTATGAAGTATTGCTAATGGTTTTGTCTTAATTGCTAGTTGTTTTAAATGAGTTTCTGCTTAATTTTCATTGTCTTAAGTTGTCATTGTCTTAAATATAAAATTTAATATTAAAATATTTTTTTCTCAAACTATTTTTGTCTTAAATATAAAGTTTTGTCTTAAAATATTTTTGTCTCAAACTACTTGTCTTAAAATATTTTTGTCTCAAACTGCTTTTCTCTTAAATATAAAGTTTTGTTTTAAAATATTTGTGTCAAACTTTATTTTAAATATAAAGTTTTGTCTTAAAATATTTTTGTCTGAAATTGTTTTTATCTTAAAAAATTTTGTCTCAAATTGTTGTTGTCTTAAATATAAAATTTTGTCTCAAACTATTTTGTCTCACACTACCTTTATCTTAAATATAAAATTTAAGACAATTCAATTGATATTAAATTTTAATGTAAAATAACTAAAATAAAAAGTGATTTTTTAAAACAAAATATATCTTTTTTCTTAAATAGTGTACAATTATTTGTATGCCATGAGATAAGGGCAGATTTCCCTGAAGGCTACCGTTTTTCCATGAGTGTTACAAAATCTACTGCTTTCTACCCTGTAGGTATGAAAAACTTCTGTGCCGTTTCTGTTTATGGAGAGATTCGTGAAAAACAGCAGTTCAATTCAAAGCATATACTGCTACGCTGTCTGGAGTCATTTAGTTCGAATATAAAGTTGCAGATATCATTGACCCGCGTGTCACCGGTTATAGGGATCAGATGGTCGTCGTAATGCTGATTCTGCCATGGGCGTTGTGTTGAAGAAGTGTAACCACAGCTAACGTTCTCTGCAGTGGATTACTTAGATTCGTTAAACAAATAAATTTCTCACCGCTGGAGGACTTTTCATTGCACCAGCCCTCTCCCCACAAAAAATTATGCATATCTTTCAAATTTAATTTCCCACGGCACGTAAATTTATTCCGAAAGACACGTGGATTTTCAATTTGTGGACCAATTCAATTTTTTTCATCAGTAATCCCTGCCACATGGATAGCGATGGATCTGCGTTGCGTTAAGACAGAATTCAGTTAATAGCGATGGATTTGCGTTGCGTTAAGACATAGTTCAGTTAATTTTAATTTTATTCTCGGCCTAATTCGTTTAAGCTTTTTACTTCTGGTTCTCTTCTGCTTTTGTCGTAGTAAATTTTGGTTTTTTAAAAATCAAAATGCTTTAAATGTATAATTTTTTTTTTCAATGTTCATTGTTATGTGTGATTCTGATTGATTTATGGTTTGAGAGTCCCTTAACCAGTTAAAGTCACCAGGTCGAATTTAATCCTGGATAGCCTTGGATTCAAATTTAATATTTTAATTAATTTCAATTAAAATTAATTAAAATATATATTTAATATTTTATAAAAAAATATGGTTAATTTTATTAATTTAGTTTTATAAAATTAGAAAATATCGTTTAATTTTTTATATTATATAATTTATTTTTAAATTTAATATAAAAATAAATTTTACATAATAGTTCTAAATAGAAGTGATAGTGGATTAAAAAAAAAAATTGAAATGTTTACATCCTTAACTTAAAAATAAATAAAATCAAATCATTCCATCGTAGTGTTTTTCTCAATGAATAATTTAATGAAAAGTTAAGGTGCAATGATGGATGGCTTTGCAGTGGAGGCATTCATTTCTTTCCTATGACGGGAAGTTAACGATTTTTATATCAATATTTTTATTTGATGATGATGATGATGGTGGTTAATGTCCACTGAGACCAATCTTTGGTCTATCGGACCTAAAGAAAAGAATTATTTAATTTGATTTAAGATTTTATTCTTATGCTCAAAAAGCTTGGAGAGAAGCCTCCCGAGCTCACTATAATTTTGACATCTTAAAAGGCTAGGAAGGTCAGTATTGCAAAAAAGATTATGAAAATGAGCTCTAATGTGGTCGTACGCAGGGCACTCTAAGAGGAAGTGATTTTCATCCTCGATGTTCATATTTTCACAGAGATGGTAGATCCTTTCCATCCATGGTGTTTTAGGAACTGTCCAACGACCTGTTGCACTATGGAGCTCATGAGAGTTCGTTCTAATCTTGGCTATATTAATTTTCTTCTTTGAGCTAGTTAAAACAGATAGATACTTTTGATATTTTAGGGTGGGGTTGATGATCTCCTTATAATATCTTAATTTTCTATTAGCTGCTAGATCTTTCTCACACCACATTTTTTATTTAAACTTAGAAGTAACAATTTTTTTAATGTTATTAATGTTTTGCAATGCAACATTCTTTTTGATCTCCCAATGGTTTAACTAGACCCTGGTGTCTTTATACCAACCTCATGTAAGCCTTAGGTGGTTTTGGCTGGAATTTAAAGCTAACTTAGGAAGTCTACAGTCTCCTATGCTATTGAGTTTGTGCTTGTACAACAGAAGCCTAGTCATAGCTAGGCTCTTGATAGGGGAAAGACCCACTTCTATAAAGAGAATAGGATAGGGTGTATTGTTTTAAATTTTCAGGTTATAAGTTATAAAACACTTCTGGATTTGCTCAATCTTTCTCCAGGATTCTCTAGACGCTGCAACCCCAAACCTCACATCCATATAAGATAATAGGACTGACTAAAGTTTCAAAGAGGAACTCATTTCTATCCCACATTACGAGGTTTGCCATTTTACAATTATTTTCAAGACCAAAATAAGCTTTCCACCCCCCATTAATCCTTTTCTGAATGTTATAGTTCCAGTTGAGCTTATGATGAATATCAATTCCTAGGTACTTGTAAGAAGACACTTCCTCCAAGTTACTATTGTCATACATAAAATTAGCGTAAGTGTCCTTCTTGGATTTGATAATCATAACTTTTGTTTTGTCATTGTTAATAGACATACCCATGGTAGAGCAGAAATCCTTAAGAAGTCTAAGTTGCTTATCAATATATGATGGGCACCTTGCGAGAAGAACAATATCGTCAGCATAGAGAATAAGGATGATGACTATCCTAGCTAAGATCGTGCCAGCACATCCTGCTTCCTCTAAAAAACCTTCTAGCTTGTCGATGTAAATTCCAAATAGGGTAGGGGAGAGGGAGCAACCATGTTTAACTCCGATATTACACTTAATATCTTTCGACCACCCCTCATTGCTCTTTACCTTGGCAATTATGTTCTTGTATAACCTTATAGCAGCCGCTCTTAATTCGAAAGGAACATTTAGCTCTTCTAATCTATTCCATAGGTTTTCTCTAGGGACCGTATCAAAAGCCTTTCTAAAGTCCACAAAGAAATAGAAGAGATTGGATTTATCATTGCAGCATTCCTCCACAATGATCCTAAGCATAACAAGGTGGTCTGTTTTTGAGTGTTGCCTTCCGAAACCCGCTTGGCCTTTAGCCCGCTTACTTTCACTTTCAAGCCAAATTCTCAACTTCTTTTCCAAAATAATACCATATAACTTGGCTAAGAGAGGGTTGATCATAATTGTCCGATAATTAGAGGGGTTATTTGTATCTCCACTTTTAAAAATAGGGATAATGAGGCTCTGAGTCCAAGGTTTAAGGAACCCTTGCTTGACCGCTTGGTTGAAAAGCTTGTGGATGTGGGGGATGAGGACAAGACCTCCAATTTTTAACATTTTCACCTAGTAACCTTCAATGTCTTTATCTTTCCCATTTTCCAGGCGTTTAACCCCAAAATCAATGTCTTCTAATGAGAAAAATTCTTTCGTTGTGAGAAGGGTTTCAAAATCCCTGGCATTTGGAGACTCATAAAGCTTTTTAAGATAGGAATTCCAGTCGTGTAAATTAATTTTATTATTATCTTTAGTTTTACTAGTAAGAATCTGCCTCCAAAATTTCTTAGGAGCCACCTTAGAGAGGTGTAAGAGATTCTCTTGTCTTTTACGAATATATTGCCTTTTTTTCCTTTTAGTTAGGGCTTTGTAGATTTTTATCTTGTCAATTTTGAGAGATTCATCAACAACATCCTTAATTTCTCTCCTCGTACTTTTACAATATTTGTCATACCATGGGTTGGTTTTGCTATTTCTTTTATTACTTAAGACTTCAATTGAGAACTTGTTAAAATAATATGAGAGGGTTGTAGTAAAATTAAGATAGAGGTCATCTATGTTGTCTATTCTAGATAAAGGAAGAAAATTAGTTTTTAATTCATTTAGAAAGAGATCATTTTTATTTCTATAAAAGATTAAACTCTTTTGACTATAAGGATTATCTTCTATGGGATCTCTACGCATCACAAAATTGAGAGTTATGAGTAAAGGCCTATGATCAAATTCAGGCTCGTGGTCGTCTAAGATGTCAAAACTTATTATTTCGTTGTATAAAGGGAGATCAGAAATAACATAGTCTAACACGTTGCTGCCAAGCCCATGGATGCAAGTCATCTGGCTAGAATTGGGCCACTTCTTTAGACTGTTGCAGATTATGAGATCCTGAGCACTACAGAGCTTGACTAGCTCCGACCCAGACAAATTATCCCCGAGGTTCTTAGAGCTCCTTTTGTATCGACTAGCCAGAGTAAGGTCTTCGTCTAACTAAAAAGGATTCGGGTTGGAATGATTGCTTAGAAGAATAGATTGGTTGCTTGAAGTTCGAGCATTAAAGTCACCCACTAAAAGGATATTACCTTCATTCCTTAGGCTAGAAATATCATTCTCTAAACCATTGTAAGGACTATTTTTATCTAGATTATTTTTCTTATAGAAGTTAGAATTAATGGGGAAAAATAACAAATTTCTATGTAGGTCTTTTTATCATTAATGCCAGTAATCTCAATCCAACTATATTGGTTGTAAGGGTCGTTTTTATAAATCCTAGCATGGGGGGAGATGTTCTTCTTAATGTAGCAAGCTATGCCCCCAATGCCTCTACGGGAGGTTCGTTTGTTCCAGGTAGACCATAGTGCAAAGCCATCTATGTTAGGGACCTTAGATTCTTCGTGCTCCCAAGTTTCAACAAGAAATATAATATCAACATCATTTGAGATCCAAACTTAGTTTGGGGCCTTTGTTCCATGGAAAGCCCCAACAGTTCTAAGAACGAATTTGGAGCATGTTGAATTGCTATTTATTACTATATTTTTAGTTTCTATCTCGAATAACAGCTTTTCTATTTCTGATTATTTCCCATCTTCCTTCCTTCCTATCTTCTTTTAACTTTTGAACCTCCTTTCTTAATTTTGCTTGATCTTCTGGAATGAGATCTTCGTTTATAAATATTCCCGTTCCTTTTAGACTTGAGGTTTTACTAAGTATGTCATATTTATGGTCAGTAGAGATCACCTGCATTCGAATCAGCCTTCCTTTATTCTTAGTTATTTTCCCTAACCTTGTTGCTTCTGTGAGACACATGGTTTCAATTTGTAATCTATTATGTAATTCTGTCTGGGATATGGCTAAAGTATCCTCGTCTACCTCCTCTTTCAAACCGAATATTATAAGGTCCAAGGCCCTTTTGTTACACTCATGGTATAATTCGATCATTTATCTTCCCCACAATTTAGGGTGAGACTGTTGTTAACTTTTTCTTCTATTTCTTTAATCATGTCCTTCATTTTAAGACTCTCTATATTACCAGCATCTCCTTGCTGGGATGTTTGGTTCGTATCTTGGTTTTGTTTTTCTATGACCTGCAACCTAGTCTCCATTGCCTCCATTTTATTAGACTCCAATAGTTCTATTTTATTTTCTATTTGTTTTTGGATCTTGTCTTCAGGAGATGTAAATTTGTTTTACAGCATGGCTTCTAACTAGGTTTGTAGCTTGAGTTCTCTTTCTTCTCTATGTTTCTCTAAAGATTCTGTATACTCATAAAGGCTCCATACAGTAACTGTGCTAGATATACCTTTGTTAATCTTTGGTAGCTGTGGTGAATTATTCATACTTGAGAATATATGAGAAAATATGTATTAGAAAATGAAAAGGAATGTGTGCACCTGAATATCAGCAAATTGGACATCTGACCTTTTCACCAAAAAATTTCACCATAGACCCAAGTATAAATGGAGAAAATTCACAGCAGACCCAAGTATTAATGGAGAAAATTCACCGCAGACCCAAGTATTAATGTAGAAAATTTTCACCGCAGAATTTTCACCACAGAATTCATGGCAGACACAAGTATTAATGGAGAAAATTCATGGCAGACCCAAGTATTAATGGAGAAAATTCACCATAGACCCAATAAAAAATATTTATTCTATTCCAAAATTTTTATTTAAGTTATAAGGTATTAATTGTTTTAATTTCAAACAGATTAATAATTTTAAATAATTAATTACATTCGGAATAAAATAAATAATTTATATAATTTAATTTTAGAATTATTTCTTATATTAAAATTTTTCCATAGTATAGATGACAACTCTACTGATTTTTCTTTTTATCAAACTTTGCTAATATAATTTTTAATGAGATATTTGTTATTTAAAATATTTTTTTAAAATGTTATTAAATTTTATTTTAGATTTGTTATTAAAAAAATTTCAAAATGCTTCATTTATATATATTTAATTGAATTTATGATTTTAATATTTTGTAATGAAATATTTAAATAAATTTTATCAAAACTTATATATATATATATATATATATAACATTTTAACAACACATCTATTACATACATTTCATATAAATGTAACTTATAGCTATGGTACTTTGTTTATATATATATATATATATATATATATATATTTTACTTTTCTTTACATACTAAGAAAATTAATTATAAGTCGGTTGTCAAATTAGTAATAAGGACAATCATTAGTTTTAGCTATGCATAAATATAGATTGGCTCATTACCATTATTCAAAGAAAATTACACTACCAAAAATTTTAAATTCCTTCAAGAGTCTTTCACTCATATTAAATGGGTGGTCTAGGAAAATTAACCTATTTCCTTATATTCCTAAAAAAATAACTATAAAAAAAAAAAATTTAAGAGAGTGCCCAAATATTTTCTTCTTAATTATCTCTTAACCAAAATAAATAAATTGAAGTGATAGTTTTTTTTCCTTTTTCCAAACCATATTAAAATGAGTCAATTCAACTAGTACTATAAACTTGTTCATTATATTATAGTTTTTTTCCCTTTTTCCAAACCATATTAAAATGAGTCAATTCAAAACAAGTTTTAAATCAACTTTGATACTATTTAAAAATGATTTTAATTTTTATTACACTTTTTTAATTACAATAAAAAAAACCTATAAGTATAACTTATTATTAAATTTTTCATCAATAATATAGTTGTTTTTATTTTCTGTTATCTTACTATAAACTTATTCATTATATTATAGCATTTTTTCCTTTTCCAAACTGTATTAAAATGAGTCAATTCCAAACAAGTTTTGATTCAACTTTTATACTATTTAAAAATAAATTTAAATTTTATTACAATGTCTTTTTAAAATTTATTACAATGTCTTTCCCTTATTTTTAATTAGAATAAGAAAATCTATCCTCATAACTCATTATTGAATTTTTCCATAATTCTTTTTTCCAATTACCAAACCATATTAAAATGAGTCAATTCAAAATTAGCATAAAAAAATATAATATTAAAAAATCACTTCGAATTTAATTATAAATGCTAGATAACCTTTAGGGTTAATAAAGTTGATTTATTATCTTCTTAAAAATGTTGCATTAAGTTTTTAAAATATTTTATAAATTTATATTATTTTATTTTATTTTAAAAAAAATATTACACTTTGCGAAGAACATTTATATCATGTAAGAGCTCCTCTATGGCTATCCAATCAGAGGTCATTTATGCAACTAGCAGGGAATTTCCATTGCTCAAATTTTTAATTAAATTTAAATTATCAAAAAATCTACTAGTACCATCGAGTATTATTTGTTAAATAATTAATATTTGGGATTAGGTTTAGGTTAGTTTGTGTTACGGTAAATAGTTATTAAAGTTCAAGAAATCCAAGAAAGTGAATTACTGGTTTTCTCAAAAGTCGTGGCTGTTGTTTGCCATTTTTCTTGTCCATTTGAAATTTGTTACTTCTTTTTACTGAACGTGTGAATTTTCCTGGTGTTCTCCAATTCATGCAATCACATATTCAAATTTGTTACCTCCCTCATGATGCGAAACTATTCAAATTTCTTGACCGTTGACTATCATCAATGTCGATTGACCAAGTTGTGGATCTGTAAAAATAATAATAATAATAAAAGAACAGCAAATTCCACACAAACGAAAGGTCCTTGACAACTAAGAAATTCACTACATGAAAGTTGTCTCCAATTACACAACATTTGGACTCAAACTAAATGAGATTGGGTCAAATATTCTTATGTCGCTCAAAGAAATTCTCACCAACATACATTCAATAAAATCTTGGGTGCACTCTAAGGGTTCTACAGAGAACAATGTCGAAGAGGAACAGTAGCGCGGTGACTCAAAGTTCTGTTAAAGACTAATACAGAAGAGAACACAACACTACGAGCCACAATCACCCTGGAATAAGTCCTAGTTTTGGATAATGGTAATTTTGTGATAATATTAAATTCTCAGTTGCTAATCATGTGGGAATGATAATTTATTTACTTTTTTGTGACCATTTTGATTCTAATTATTTTGGGGTTGTGATTTTTTCGAGTTAAGGTATGTTGAGTTCGGAATTTTAAAGTTTATTCACTAACAAAAATTCATGATCATAACTATATTTATTTTATCCATCATTGATGAATGTGAACCGGAAGTTGGGGTCGAATCTTAGGCTTTATTCGTTGTTTGAACCACTAATAATTTTGCATAAGAACTACATGATTTTTCCTCTAAATATGTTGGGATTTTCTTGTAGGCATTAATATTGTGCGTAGTTTTCATTTTGAGCACCTTTTCCCATTGTTTGACATTGGCGACAAAAATATTGTTGTTGGCAAGAAAGTAAATTTTTAAGACTTGCAGATGTGAAGGGAGTTTAGTCCTTGATCTAGACAGAGAAAGAGAAACTATAAGTTAAATTGTTAAATTAATTGGTTATGGTATTTGCTTTATGTCGATGTGCTCTATTTTGAGAATGTGACTACTATTTCCATGGTACAATTTTTCCAAATTATGTGCATTTGTCTGCGTCGATTGTAGTGTTATTGGCTTTGTAACATCACTAGCTTTGTATACTTGAAGGTTTTCCCTTCATCTCTTCTTATTTTCCATCATCATTGTACCAACGACCATCCATTTTTCATTTATTGAATTTCATCATAAAATGGGTGCATTTTCGGTTGAACGTAACACCTGAGATTGATTGAGATGGCCCAAATTAAAACTATATTAGAATTATTAAACAATATTATTAGTTCCACTGTGGATGAAACTATAAATATCAACAAAGCAAGTCTTGTTGATATTAGTGTTTGTTTAGATGATGCATTGAACACAGTTGAATTTCTCTAGATTGAGTTGCATTTTCAGCGAGACAAAATTGAGAAGAAAAATAGTGATTTTAAACTGGTGTTTGTTCAGAACAATGTTTTGTTTGAGCCTAATTCTAATCTACAATAATGGATGGATCAAATTATTTCAAGAGAAAATTTGGATGCAGCCAAAAATCCTGATTAGAAGTCTCTCATTCCTAAAAATATTATAATACCCTTGGAAGAAATTATGCATAACAAACACACAACCAATTTGGGATATAAAAAATATGTCCTAGATATATCCTTTTGTGTTGCTGATTTTTCTAAACCTATACAATTTCGCAGTGCTGGATTTCTAGATGGTGTTGTTCCAAAATAAATTGATCAATGTCAACAGTATAATAGAGTTGGACATATTAAATATCTATGTTTTGACCTTCACCTGTGTGAGCATTGTGGAAATCACAATCACCATTAAAAAATTTGTTTTAGAAAGAAGACTAGTGCAAGAGAGAAACTAAACTTCGAATGGGTTGCTTCTTTGGATTAGTCGAAAAAAGCCAAGAATATTTACAGGTCATACCACAGGATATGCTCGAGAGTGTTGATTAGTCTTGCAGTGATGAATAATACTTCATCTTCTCACCTTGTATTCTACAAAGGGGGAATTGTTGAGAGTCTGTTACAGGTTTAAAGATTTTTCAAGCTAGCCCGAGTCAGATATGCACAAGTGAGCTTGAGCCACAACCTGTACCAGTTAGAGCCAGACTTGTAGCCAGAGAGACTTCAATTTTTTTGAATGAGTTAATTGTGAATGAGCACTTCCAGATTTAGGATTGTTCGAGGAACTATATTAATAGTTCCATATTTTCCACTTTTTATTAGACTGATAACTACTACGAAGGTTTCATATGTGGGTATCATTTGTGATTTTCTATTAAAGACTACCATCTTTGGTTTGTGATTATCCTTGAAAACCATTTATGAGAGACATTTAGCTCTTAAATAAATGCATCTTTTCATTTTGAGCTCTCATTCTTGGACTTTGATACAACACATCAGATTAAGAGGGAACGTTAGATACCTAATCCTTGGAATTAAGGTTGGGTAAGTTTGTGTTATGGTAAGTGGTTAATAAAGTCCAAAAAAACCCAATAACTTAATCAACGTTTTTTCCTTTTGTATTAAAATGTACATTGTGTACATCAGTGATTGAGAGAATCATTAATATACAATTTATTTGGTTTCCAATATTGTTGTCTTACATTATTAAATTAAATTATTCAAGTTATAGTTCTTTAAAGTTGCCCCAATAACATTTTTAATTGGTGTTTGACGACATTTTTAAAATATTTCTTGATCACAATTTTGATGTTGATAGGTATCTCTCTTATTGGAATTAAGCACATTAATTTTTTACAAATTACAAATTTTACTGAGGAATAATATTCCCCTTATCTCCTTTACATAAAGAACATACAAACTTTTCATGAATAAAATTATTACATATTTAAATCCCTATTTAAATTATAAAAATTAACAACTGTTATTATAAATCTACTATATCATTGGTTAATGGCCAGTTATCAAAATTAACTATGAATGAAAGTGCATAAACAAACATTTAATATTATAGGAAAAGTAAGAGGGTTTAAAAAAAATATTAATGTTCATGGAAAGTAGATCAAGTTGAACAAATGATGGTTTTTTCCACATCCAAACAATTTGATAATGCATTTGTTCCCCTTCATGGAAGCCAAGTAAAAGAGTACTTCATTTTGCTCATTATTCCATTTTTGGCCAATAACTAGTGAGTTGCGATGGCAACATTGAATCTTCTTACCCTTACTCGATATTTTATAAGAATACAAGGTTTTACGGTGGATAAAAATGTTACGTTTTAGAGAAGGTTTTATAATAAAATTAGGTTATAACATTAAATGAGTTAATTAATTTATTTATAATATATTTGTTTTTACAAAATATACTGTCAAACCATGGTTGTGATTGGAAAGAATTTGTAGATGTTGCTCGTGAGAAACGTAGTAGTTTGAATTGTGACCCTTCAAAACTAAAACTAATATTTAGGCTGATGAATTAGTGACCAGACCATCCCCTAAGATCTATTATGTTGATCATGTGAAGTCTATGTTGTAGGTTCAATAAGAGGAAACAAATTCTTTCAGATTTACTATCCTTGCATTTTTATCTCTATCTACAAACACGACATAAGGTCTTGTGTGTTGTATATTACCCTATTTAAACTTTTGTATCTTTATATGTGTGTTTATTTTACCCACCACTGGGTAAATGTTTGTTAAGAGTTGCAATGTTTTATATTAATTTTCAGCATAATTTTTTTTTCATAGTTGTTTGTTCATCTTAGGCAAGAAAAATTTAGGATTTTAGATCTTGCAATGTCCAATCTAATTTAAATGATGAATTTTACATCATTTAGGATTTTAGAGCTTGCGCCATTCATACTAATGCATACGATGGATTGTGAAGATGGCTTAACTTATCATAAATTTTCACAAAGTATGTTGCCTTCATTTAAAAAAAAAAATGAAATTGAAAAACCCTATGAGAGAGAAGCCTCAAATTTAAACATCATCTGCACACCAAAGGATTTGACGCCAAAGAGAAGAAAGTAGATATAACTATCAAGCCTGGATTGTTTCTCCTAAAATTTGACACGTCTAAAATTTTAATTAAACATAATTCGAATGCACGAGAATTATTATCTTAAATATTGATCAGACATCAATCATCTCTAAGGTAATCGTATTTAAAGCCAAAGGTTACTGACAAGTTTTTCTCTTCTTATCTTTATATGGTATTTTTAACTAAATCTATTACAGTTATCTTGCATGAATTGTAACAAGCAAAGTTCGTTTACTAGGAGGAATGATATGATACCAATGTAATGAACAAGGTTCATATATGCAACATAGTAAGCTTGAAAATACTTTGAAAGCAATGGCATCCATTATAGGACAAGTAATGTATATTAGAATAATATATAAAATAATTCATGAGATGATGTGAATGTTAGAAATGATACTATTGTATATATACTTAGGCAGGTACCCTTTCACGAATGAAAATGTCTTTAGAGACATGTCTTTCCATTAACTAATCAATAGCTAATTAATCCTTGATTATGATTATTATTATTTACATTATTTTTTTCGTATTTCTGTATCATATATATTCATAACATTGCATTCCTCTTCAAAAAAAAAAATTCCTCAAATATTACTGATGAAAGGGCCTGCTCTGTTTTCTCATTCCAAATGTCTTCTTGTCTAAGAATTCCCATCTTTGTAGATACAAGATGATATGATCCTTTAAGTTATAATTTTTTTTTTTGGATTGAAAATGGATCTAACCATCCTAGATTAATATTTCATGGAATCTTCTAATCACTGGAACTTTGTAATGGATTGTTATCATAGAACTGGATTCTCCAAACTTTGGTATTCCTTGGAACATAAATCTGTTGTTTCTATTCTGAACGGTTCAAATAGTAGACCGACTTATTTCTCTCCTCTTATGGCTCAGATGTTGGTAAGGAATTCGTCTGGTTGGATTTTCCTTTATCATATGTGTGGCAATTTCCTTTGTCACTTTAAGCACTGATGTAGTTGAATTGGTTATAAAATATTTAAGAGGGAAAATTTTAAGGATGGAAATTTATTTTAAAGTTTAGAAACCTTGGCGAATATCACTAGTACATAATATGTAATTTGAAAAATATTTGGAAATGTTGTTGTAAAAGTATTCAAATTTGTAATAATTTAACATAGTTTTTACATAAAATTTTGGCGATTTTAAAGATAAAACATTTTTTATACTATAAAATTTGGGCGAATAATTTTTAGAGAAAATGGAAATTAAAAATTCTTTTTTTTTGGGGAAAGAATGTGGAAAATTAGCCCATTTGCAATTATTAGCTTCTAAAATTTTCCCTTGATACATGAAATATCTAAAGTTTGAAATACAAACTGTGAGTCCATCTTCATTTCACTTCGTTTATCCTCTTCTTGAGTTGCGGTATTGCATGGATCCGTATTCGTTTCCTTATCTTCAACTTGGATTGTTACGACTTGAGACTTCAATACTTTTTCTTGAGTAAGTTGTTCTGACTTGTAATTCAACAACTTCTTGTCACTTTTAATCTTGTTTATTTGAGTAAGAAGGTTTTGATTATGATTCCTTAGAAATGAAAGTTTGTCATTTTCTGAATCATTAACTTTTTCCTTAGTATATTTTTCTTTATATTTTATACTTTTGATTTTTTCTAATAGCCTTTGATTTGGGTCTTTTAGGGACAAATTTTCTTTTTCTTTCTCGGATAGATTCTCGTCAAATTTCTTCTTGAAACATAATTTTTCTTCTTCTAATTTTTCCATGTATCTTTAGACTTCTTGAACTTCTCAAGTAATTTTTTATTATGTTCTCTAAGACGCAAAATTTCTTTATTACCTTCTGTTGATTCTTCATAAAATCGATCTTTGAGATGATTATATTTCTTTTTTGACACCTCATTTTTTTTTTCTGAAGTTACACGAGATATTCTTTTAATATTTTAATTTGTGTATATGGATTACTTCAATACTCTTCCAAGGTAAACAATTTCTTACATATTCAACAAAATATTGTTCAATTTTTGAAAATAAATTAATAGTGATATTTTGTTCAATAAAATAGACCTGTGATCCAAAACGTAAAATGTTATATTTTATAGGATAGTCCAAAACTTAAAATTTTATATGGAGTCTATATATCATTCATCTTCAAATTAGGCTCTATTTTTCTTGACCCCCTCTTATTTTTATAATAAAGTATTACTATTATTATTATAAAATATTGCAATTATTACTTTTATTTATTATTATTTTTTTTAATAAATCCTCAAAACTTTACCTTATTTGTAGATAAGTTTATGTATTAGCCTATTGAAAAACATCCTTTTTTTTTCCCTTTCTATATAGATTATCTTCCAAATAACTTAACGACCCATAAAATTGAAACGCTCAGCTTGGTTTTCGATTTGATTCAATAGGTGCAAGTTTATCCTAATACAATAAACATTATTTAATATATTCTGATTTTTTATATTCAAAAGGAGGATACAAAAATGGGTACACTACCTTGTTTGAATAGCGGAAGCTACTGATGGCCTGGGTTTGGAACACACAAAGGGTGGGAAAAAGAGACAAAATAATTCATACTAATGAATAAAGGGATTGAATAATGAAAGAGATGATCTGTGAATTTTTTTTCCTCAAGTTAATATTCGCAAATAGGTCAACAGTTCTAACCTTGCTATGATGTAACAAATTCCGACACTTCAAATATAAATTCAAAAATACATTTATTCCACTTCCTTCCTGGTTTTTTATTTAAGAATATTCCACTTAACCATAAAGAAAATCTGTTGTTTCTGTAAAAATTGGGAGGTCAAGCAGTTGAGTCATGGGAGGGTTGTATCTTCATTTTTTCTACACGACCCATTGTTCTGTTCTTTCCTCTGAAAATTTAAAAACACACCCATCCTAAATCAGAGATCATCTTCATCATGGTTGCGCAATCAAATCTAAAGTAATCAGAGCATTAAATTACAGCGGAATACAATTGTAAGTTGTAAATCCTGCGAAGCGCCATGTACAACGCGCTGAGCAATCGATGATGCGAAGAGGCAAGGGTAAAGGTAAAGCGTAAAATAAAAGGTTCATTACGGAAATGATATCATGTATGGAGTATATATTAAAAGGGTCTCACTATATAGCATCGCAAAGTTTGTAGGATTCGGCAATTGAATTATGGGGAAAGGTTAAACCTTGCGAGCTGCCCAGTGCCGTCAAGAGGTAGGTGATGTGGGAAGAAAGATTTAACATATAGTGATGGCTTGACTCCATTTTCTGAAAATTACGAAAATAACATGAAGTATATAAGCTTGTGGATTTAAATGTTCACCCATACACATTGAATATGATTCGAAAAAAAATTAACTAAGTGACGGTATGGTTGCTGCCAGTTTATTTAACGGGGTGGTTGGGATTAATTTCCAAACGTTCTATTCTTTCCTTTGAAAATTTAAAAACCAACTCATCATAGATCAGAGATCGTCTTCATCATGGTTGCGCAATCAAATCTAAACTAATCACAACATTAAATAATAGCGGAATACATTTGTAATATAAAGATGGAACACCCCAGGTGGAAATTAAATCAAATTTCAGCAAACAAAAACTGAAATTCAACGTTGAGCCAGTTGGTATACACTGTACATTACATTCACCCAGCCATCAACCATGCCATGCATTTCTACTGCCGGATAGACTGACTGTCGGAAGGTTTATCTATTCTTGGCACACACGGACGACTGAATGTACAGACAGGAAACAACGGAAACTACAATACACAACACGAATCCTCTATGTCACGATACAAGAAAATGAGGGACAATGCTCCGAGATGTTGAAAATATTAAAGTCACCTGCCAGCCTTGGGCAAGAAGAAGAAGAAACAAGTACAAAGGCATAGCAACAAATTTTTTTGAGTGCACAACACTCTGTATTAAAGAGCATGGAGAAATCCATAAGGATGAATTAATAGTTATGGGCCACAGCCACAACAGCAGAGGAGAATTAATTTTGGATTATGGGCAAAGTTATTTCTGCAAATGGAATGAAGATTTCCCGTATTTCTAATCTACGGAGGAGCAGTTCTTATTAAGAAATTCATTTCGGGCGTTAAAGCCCTCAACAACCAAAATGAATAAAAATTGTTGAAATAGGCGGAATTCCTTTTAATTTTTGAATGGCGGGACAAGTGGTCCCCACCACTTAAGTTCCAATCGCAATCGCAGATTTATTTTTGAGCAGTGTCTTGTTGATGAGGAGTCACGATGCGATGCGATCGCAATCGCAAATCGCAATAATCAAGTGTCTTGTTGATGTGGTAGAGTTCCGCAATGGAACAGTTGTATATTATACAACCAAAACATATTATAATCGCCCCCCACAATAGCGGAGGCCCGTGGGTCCACTTGACCACGTGGCGAAGACTTAATGGAATAACAGGAGTTCAATCGCAAGGCTCAATCAGAGGCTCTTTTTTATGTGCTCCGATCAAAGGCTGGACCCGATTATATTATATGCCACAATTTATTGCCAATCGCATCTGGTTCCTAAATCTCAATCGGAACTTTCCTATTGATCGCATGGTTTTGTAATATGCCCCGATTGATGTGGCGGACCCGATTCAGTTATATGCTGGATTTAATAAGTGCCAATCGCATCCGTGTCCTGATCACAATCGGAACTTTTCTATTGTGTGCCCCGATTGCACTTGTTTAAATTTCAGACCCGATTGCTCTATGAACCATGTTTTATATGGTCGTCGCATCCGGTTGATCAATCGCAATCGGAAATTTTTGTTTGTGTGCTTGTTTGTTTAAAGCGCGAACACCGATGGGGTTATGTATTTTCTTAATAGTTTTATTTTTAAGTTTTAATATGGTTTTATGTAATTTTTAAGATATGCGCGACATATAAAAAGAAAAAGGTCTGCGAGCCTGCGTATGCAGTATTGTCATTTTTTTTGTTTCGCACAGCAGCGCGGAAACAAAAAATATACAGCAGTGTTGTCTTCACATTGAGACAGAGAATAGAGTTGTTCTGTGCACTGCGTTTTGAAGCAGTCACTACTTTGTGCTATCCCTCTGTGTGAAGAGGAAGATTTGTAACAGTTTGTTTCGCAAGGAATAGAGGTTTGTTTTTCAGTGTGAAAATCTGTCTCCTGCCAAATTTGTTTTAACTTCTCTGTGTTGTAGAGGAGGAGATTATTCTCTCTACTTCTGTTGTTTGGAATTCTCAAAATTCCAACATGGTATTGGAGCTAGTTCAGGCTCTTTGAATGTTTCAATGAAGCTGAAGAAGAAGAAGACTTGTTGAAGCATTTTCTCTAGCAGTGTGAAAGCCCTACAGAGGTCAAAGTTCAGGTATTTATCAAAAAATAACATAGCTGTTGTTTCTGTTTTAAAAGAGTTTGTTCTTTCAAGAGAAGGAAAGATAGTTTGTTTAAGTGTAGAGTTCAGTTCAAAAGCAATGGCTGGACCAAGCACTAGTATGAACATAGGAAATGTTCAGCTCCCACAATTTAATGGAAAGAACTATGATTATTGGGCCATTACCATGAAAGCCCTGTTTGTCTCACAAGACTTATGGGAACTGATAGAAGATGGTTTTGTTGAACCAGCTGATGAGCAGGCTTTTAATGCCTTGACTCAAGTAGAGAAGGACATATTGAAGAGAAATAGGAAGAAAGATGCTAAATCTCTCTTCTTATTGTATCAAGCTGTAAATGAGAGTGTGTTTCCAAGGATAGCAGCAGCCCAGAAATCCAAGAAGGCATGGGAAACTCTGAAAGTAGCCTATCAAGGCATGGAGAAAGTTAAGACAGCAAAAATTTAGTTGCTGAGAAGAGATTTTGAAACTCTTTGCATGAAAGAGTCAGATAATGTGGACTCATTTTTTACACACGTGATTGGGATTGTAAATCAGATAAGATCCCATCGAGAAACTCTTGAAGAAAGAAGGATTGTGGAGAAACTTTTTAGAAGCTTACCCTCAAAGTTTGATGTTATTGTTACCACCATATAAGAGACCAAAGATCTCTCACAGTTCACAGTGGATGAACTACATGCCTCACTAATAAATCATGAACATAGATTGAGTAGAGATGAACATTCATCTCTTGAGCATGCCTTCAAGACCCAAATGCCTTCAGGAAGAGGAAGAGGTCAAGGCAAAGGAAGAGGTAGAGGCAGAAGCCAAAATAGAGGCGGAAGGAACAACCCTTCACATTCACATGGAAGGAGCAACAGTCAAAGTCAGAGCCACGGCCAAGGCAACAACCAACAAGGTGGACATCAACACCAACATGCTCATGGACAAAGGTATGACAAATCCAATGTCCAATGTCGTTATTGCAAAAAATATGGGCACTATGTCAATGAATGTAGAAAGAAGAAAAATGACATGAAAAATAAGTAGAATGATAATGTAGAAAAAGAAGAAAAGAACCCAAGTAATGTGCTGCTAGCTTGTAATGTAGCACAGGATAGAGAAGATGATGTTTGGTTCTTAGATTCAGGATGTAGTAATCATATGACTGGAAACAGAGCAATGTTTTCCAATCTAGATGAAGATATTAAATCTGAAGTGACCACAAGGACTAATACTAAGATCTCTGTAAAAGGAAAAGGTAGAGTTAGTATTCGAGCAAGAAATGGTGAGCAGAAATTTTTTCCTGACGTGTATTATGTTCCAGGTTTGAAGTGTAATCTTTTGAGCATTGAGCAACTCATAAACAAAGGTTACAATGTAATTTTTAAGGATGATGTGTGCACAATAAAATATATACCTCCAAGTAAGAAAATCATTGCTAAAATTCAAATGACCAGCAATAGAATGTTTCTTCTCAAGCTTAACACTGACTTGAAGGGAAAAGGAAAGAGTATAGCAGCTGTAACACAAGAAGCCTTTCAGAAGGAAGAGAAGGATGAAAATTGGTTATGGCATCTGAGATTTGGACATCTCAATTTCGAAGGATTAAATTTGCTGCACAGAAAAGGAATGGTAAAAGGTTTTCAATTGATTGAGAAGCCTGACAGCCTATGTGAAGGCTGCATCTTGGGAAAGCAACACAGAGAAAATTTTCCATCAGGGAAAAGCATAAGGGCGAAAGCACCTTTGGAGATAATCCACTCAGATTTGTGTGGGCCGATGCAGACAACATCAGTTTCGGGCAGAAATTACATGCTGAAATTTATAGATGATTTCACAAGAAAAGTATGGGTTTATTTCCTAAAATATAAGAGTGAATTATTTCATAAATTTCGCCATTTTAAAGCTCTTGTAGAGAAACAGAGCAGACTGCATATAAAAGTTCTCAAAACCGATAGAGGAGGAGAATATATCTCAAAGGAATTTCTGCGATTCTGCAAAGAGAACAGCATACACAAGCAATTTACCACGAGGCACACACAGCAACAGAATGGAGTTGCTGAAAGGAAGAATCGAACCATAATGGAAATGGTTAGAAGTATGCTCAAGGCAACGCACTTGACGAATGAGTATTGGGCAGAAGCAGCAAACTATGCTGTGTATATTTTGAATAGATGCCCCACAAAAGCGGTGATGAACAAAGTTCCAGAAGAAGCGTGGAGTGGCAGAAAACAGGGAGTCACCCACATGAGAGTTTTTGGATGTGTTGCATATGCACACATTCCAGACAAGTTGAGAAAGAATTTGGATAGTAAGGGGGAGAAGAGCATTTTCCTTGGATATTGTGAAGATTCCAAAGGATACAGATTGTATAACCCATCCACAAAGAAGTTTGTGATAAGCAGAGACGTGCAATTTATTGAAGAGGAAGCATGGGATGGAAGCATTGAGAAAACAGTCAATGCTAAAAACTGTTTGTCTCATGATGAAGATGAAGGAGATGTGGTTG
The DNA here is from genome assembly GCA_034641835.2 of Pinus albicaulis. Lineage (NCBI taxonomy): Eukaryota > Viridiplantae > Streptophyta > Pinopsida > Pinales > Pinaceae > Pinus > Pinus albicaulis. The sequence goes on along the minus strand of CM076581.1, from coordinate 1,075,780,625 downwards.
AAATTAACAACCCATCCGTAGCACAACCTCCACCAGCACAAGGACAGCAAGGGACGCCTCAAGCGGCAGTGAGAACACCCTTGAGAAGAAGCGGGAGTGCATCTCCAAGCACACCACATGGAGCAGAATTGAGTGCTTCCTCAAGCACGACTACACCAAGTGAAAGTGGAACAAGGTTCAGAAGCATTAGAGAAATCTATGAGCAAGGAGCGGCAAATGAAGGTATGAATTCCTTATTTGCGTTGTATTGTCAAGTTGATGATCCTATTCATTTTGAAGATGCAATTAAAGACAGAAAATGGATAGAATCTATGGACGAAGAAATTAAAGCCATAGAGAAGAACAAAACATGGGAGTTAGTTGATCTCCCAAAAGGTAAAGAAGTCATTGGTGTAAAATGGGCCTATAAGACCAAAAGCAATGCTGAAGGAAAAATAGACAGACACAAGGCCAGACTTGTTGTCAAGGGATATAATCAGAAGCATGGGATTGATTATGAAGAAACTTTTTCACCAGTTGCAAGAATGGAGACAGTGAGAGCAGTGTTGTCCATAGCAGCAAAAAACAAATGGAAAGTATACCAGATGGATGTAAAATCTGCATTTTTAAATGGAGTTTTAATGGAAGAGGTATATGTGGAACAACCTCTCGGATATGAGAAGAAAGGCCAAGAGCATAAGGTCTGCAAATTAAAGAAAGATCTTTATGGGCTGAAGCAAGCACCAAGAGCATGGTACTCCTATCTATTGGAGAGTGGATTTGAAAAATGTGAGGGAGAACCCACCCTCTACATCAAAGAAAAGGATGGTAAGCTGTTGATTGTTGTTTTATATGTTGATGATTTAATCTTTACAGGTAATGATGATTACCTTGTTGAAAATTTTAAAACAGTCATGAAAAATGAATTTGAAATGACTGACATGGGTTTGTTGAGATACTTCTTGAGAATAGAAGTAGAGCAAGGTGAGAAAGGGGATTTTATATCCCAAGAAAAGTATGTGAATCAGGTTTTAGAAAGATTTAATATGCAGGAGTGAAAAGCTGCAATTACTCCCACAGCAGTGGGATTGAAGCTGAGTAAGGATGACATTAGCAAGGATTTTAATCCAAGTTTGTATAAAAGCATAGTTGGCAGCCTCATGTATTTGACTGCAACTAGGCTAGATATTATGCATGCTATTAGTTTAATTTCCAGATTTATGGAGAAGCCAAAAGAAGCACATTGGCAAGCAGCAAAGAGAATTTTGAGGTATGTGAAAGGAACAAAAAGATTTGGTATTTTATATACAGCTTCAGCAAATTCAGAGTTAGTTGGATACACTGACAGTGATTGGGCTGGAAGTGTAGATGATCGGAAGATCACTTCCAGTTATGTTTTTCGTATGGGTTCAGGAGCCACTTCATGGGCTTCTAAGAAACAGCTGATTGTAGCATTGTCTACAGCAGAGGCAGAGTATGTGGCAGCTACAACAGCAGCGTGTCAAGCAATTTGGATGAGGATAATGTTGAGAAGTTTATGCCAAGAATAGATAAAAGTCACAGTGATTTATTGTGGCAATAGCTCAACTATTGCATTGTCAAAGAACTCTGTATTTCATAAAAGAACAAAGCACATAGACACAAAATTTCACTATATCAGAGAATTGGTGAACAATGGAGAAATTGTTTTACAACATTGTAAAACGGAGGAGCAATACGCAGATATTTTAACTAAACCATTGGGACAGAAGACCTTTGAATTTTTAAGAAAATGTTTGGGTATGATTGATAACCCAGCAGCTGACTTTAAGGGGGAGTGTTGAAAATATTAAAGTCACCTGCCAGCCTTGGGCAGGAAGAAGAAGAAACAAGTACAAAGGAAGAGCAACAAAATTTTTTGAGTGCACAACACTTTGTATTAAAGAGCATGGAGAAATCCGTAAGGATGAATTAATATTTATGGGCCGCAGCCACAACAACAGAGGAGCATTAATTTTGGATTATGGGCAAAGTTATTTCTGCAAATGGAATGAATATTTCCCATAGTTCTAATATACGGAGGAGCAGTTCTTATTAAGACAGTCATTTCGGGCGTTAAAGCCCTCAACAACCAAAATGAATGAAAATTGTTCAAACAGGCAGAATTCCTTTTAATTTTTGAATGGCGGGACAAGTGGTCCCCACCACTTAAGTTCCAATCGCAATCGTAGATTGCTTTTTGAGCAATGTCTTGTTGATGAGGAGTCGCGATGTGATGCAATCGCAATCGCAAATCACAATAATCAAGCGTCTTGTTGATGTGGTAGAGTTCCACAATGGAACAGTTGTATATTATACAACTAAAACATATTATAATCGCCCCCCACAGTAGCGGAGGCCCGTGGGTCCACTTGACCACGTGGCGAAGACTTAATGGAATCGCAGGAGTTCAATCGCAAGGCTCAATCGGAGGCTCTTTGTTATGTGCTCTGATCAAAGGCCGGACCCGATTGTATTATATGCCACAGTTTATTGCCAATTGCATCCGGTTCCTAAATCGCAATCGGAACTTTTCGTTTGATCGCACGCTTTTGTAATATGCCCCGATTGATGTGGCGGACCTGATTCAGTTATATGTCGGATTTAATAAGTGCCAATCGCATCCGTGTCCTGATCGCAATCGAAAATTTTCTATTGTGTGCCCCGATTGCACTTATTTAAAGTTTGGACCCAATTTCTCTATGAACCATGTTTTATATGGTCGTCGCATCCGGTTGATCAATCGAAATCGGAACTTTTTGTTTGTGCGCTTGTTTGTTTAAAGCGCGGACACCGATGGGGTTATGTATTTTCTTAATAGTTTTATTTTTAAGTTTTAATATGGTTTTATGTAATGTTTAAGATATGCGCAACATATAAAAAGAAAAAGCTCTGCGAGCCTGCGTATGCAGTATTGTCATTTTTTTTGTTTCGCACAGCAACGCGGAAACGAAAAATACACAGCAGTGTTGTCTTCACATTGGGACAGAGAATAGAGTTGTTATGTGCACTACGTTTTGAAGCAGTCACTACTTTGTGTTATCCCTCTGTGTGAAGAGGAAGATTTGTAACAGTTTGTTTTGCAAGGAATAGAAGTTTGTTTTTCAGTGTGAAACTCTGTCTCCTGCCAAATTTGTTTTAACTTCTCTGTGTTGAGGAGGAGGAGATTATTCTCTCTACTTCTATTGTTTGGAATTCTCAAAATTCCAACATGAGATGTACAAAGAACCTAGAGAACGAAGAAAACGCATAAAGCACAGAGCCATCAGACATTCGTGGATGAAGAGAAACTTCAACAGTATAAATTATGTAAACTCTATCAATCTTCGGATCCGTGCATCATTCCCAACAATGGGATTAAAATGAGCATATAGTTCAAATTCCAATTCCTCTACCAAAAGCGAATCCAGGTTAGCGTTAATAATTCCTAACCATGGGATGAAGATGATCAAATAATTCATATTCCAATTCCTCTACCAAGAGCCAATCCATGTTACCATTAATAATTGCTAACCGTTGGATAAGGATGATCGAATTCAAATTCCAATTCCTCTACCAAGAAGGAATGCAGATTATCGTTATTATGCAAAGTAGAAAATTCAGATTTCAATGAATCCACATGACCGTTATAATGTAATGGAGAAAATTCAAATTCCAATACATCCATTCTACAAAACTACGTCAAAATATAATATTATAGGTTTTTACTTAAATTCAGTAAGGTTTTTGGTTAAAATAAATTTGTGTTTTCTCATTAAAATTAAATTAAATTTTTTTAACTTGTTCAAATTTTAAAAAATTGTAACAAGTATATATTTCTTAATTTTTTAAATTATTATAATGAGTAATAAAATGTAATAAAGCGATCAATATCTATTAAATATTTATGGTGTCGTGTTTTATTAAGGAAAAACATTGTTCCACAAAATAACATTTAAAAATAATATTTATAATAAAAAGAACTTTTTAAATGTTATTTATAAATTTTATATATAGAGAGGTTAAGTTGTTTAAGTTTCGAGAGATGGCCACAAGCTTAATCTTTTTCTTGAGAAACTAGGAACTATGGGTTTGAGGTTTTAAGTTGGTAAAATCACCTGAGGAGGATCACAATAAGCCTAGTCTATACCAGCACTTTACATGACTCGACTTTTTCACATGGAGTTTCTAGGAATCAAAAATTCAAATCCCCTTAATTTTGATTGGATAGAAAAACAAGCTATAAAACCCCCAAAGATTTAATAGTAATTAAGTATCAAACCTGGTACTAGGTTCCTCTCACATTTTAAAAGAAAAATTCTAAATTCATTTTATTTACATACAATATTTAAAATTATATATATAATATATTAGCAATAATTTAAAATATATATATATTAGCAATAAATATAAAATTTTAATACAATATATAATAATATATATATTAATAATAAAAAACATATTTTAATATCAACTATAAATAAAATATTTCAATATTATATAACATTAATAAATAAATAAAATATTTAAAATTAAAATTTTGCCACATTATTACATTCCATTGCAACTAAGATGTTTGAGTTTTTTTCGCCCATCACTATCCCATGCATAGAATATCTCCATAATATCGGAGCTGGTAGAAATGTGTATTTAAAAAATAGTAATAACTATTAACAAATAGTAATAATTATTAACAAATAGTAATAATTTAATAATTAAAAGATGTTTTGATGTGAAAAATATAGACTATAAATAAAATATTTTATCATTATATTGAGTAAAATATTTCAATTTTAAGTATATATATTATTTAGAGTTAATGAAAAATAAAATTCTTATGAAAAAAATATATTGTTGTTTTGTTAAACTAGAATAATATTTTTAATTTGATGTTAATTTTATATTTCTGAAGTGCCAAGAGATATTAAATATTTTTATTTGTAAATTTTTATTTATGTTTTCCAATATCAAAGAAGTTTGCATCTTAAGAGATTTGATCTCTCTCAATCATTCATACACATATGTAAATATGGATCTATGTTGATGATAAAATGTTTAAGAGAAATGTATATTTGAAAATATTTTATGTTTGAAACAATAAATGATGAGTTGATATGCATATGTATTATTTTTTTGATAGGTACTCTAAATGCTAGTATTGAGGAGTTGTTTTCAGATAATGTTACATTTAAAATAATAAATTTTAATCCTTACCATAATCATTTAAAAATTAATAATAAGAAAGAAATATACAATATTGTTTGGAAATAAAATACCTAATTTCCTCATTAATTTGACATCATCTCTATATAGAGAGGTAATGTAACTTGAAGTAAAAAAAATAGGTTTTCCTACATTTTAGTACGAGGGAAATGCATAATTCTTTGAATATTCAATATAGTGTTGACATGTGGCATCTATGAATAATATTGATAAGATAATCAAATATGAATAAAATGTGTAATTTATCTCAGTGACATATAATACATAAAAATATACATATATTAATAAAAAAACTGATATTTAGATTTTGTATATATAGAGAGAGAATTTTCTAATTTAAAGTAGTTGCATTATAATATAGAGTTAATATTTAAAAAATCAAGTAATAATAAAAAAATAAAAAAATCAATAGAGACACCAATATGAGAGAGGATGAGTATTTAAATTTCAAAAAAGGTGATGGATAAATAATACCACAATCGAAGAGTTGGTTGTGGTGGCATGGTACCATCATCGTAACATTTATGGCCTAAACACGACTAAGACAACAATCCACATGTTTATTATCCTTATATTTTAAAGGAGAATTTTAAGAACGTCATAGGTGTTGGTAATAGAAGGTAGAGGCCTTGTCTAGAGAAAGCTGGCAAACTGGGCTACATAAGGTAGAAGGTGTTGGCAACAGGTGTTATAGCTAGGGTGAGAGAGCATAGTAGTGCCAAAAGAGGAAGCAAAGGCATATATAGATCACATCTCTCACCTTGGTGTGGCCAAGAAACATAGGTTTTGGATGATAGCATCCCCTGGAAATATCAATGCTTAGTTGTAGACTTGGAAGCAGATGATATATAAAAAAAATAGAGACAACCTATGGTCTCCTTGAAATTTGTTGGGTCACCAAATAGAAGATCAATAATCGAGGGTAATGCTTAGAACCTTCACTTTCACTGGAGTCGTGCCCTAATAGTGTCGTGAGCTATTATCGGTGTTTTAAGTTTTCAATTCCTGCAACCTTCATTTCCTATGAATAATTCTTCCTCTTAGGGACTCATGGACAGTACCTCAGAAGAGCCCAGGCCATAGTGAAAAAATACCCATAGAATTGAGGGTCAATACTAATCTAAGCATCAGTATAAGTGCATTGCAATGGAGGAAATTCCCGTGGATGTCGAGAAGTCTACCAGCAAAGGAATTCAAACCAGAAACCATAATGGTGTCTTATATCCTTTACAGGTAGTGCACAATCAACTAGTTTGGCACCCCATTTTTCATTATGGCAACTAATACAAACAAATTCAAGTGGAATGGGAAGATCTTCCCAAACTCAAGCATGGGGAGGAGAACCTTGACACATAGAACTTGAAAATTTTTAGAATATTATTATAAGTTAGGTCATCTTGAGGATATTGTCCTTTTTTTTTTAGCTTTCATGCTTCTTTTCAACATTCTAAACTATTTGGGATATAATATTGTTTCCCTCACAGGGAAATATGGTCTTGACCTCATCGACGTTAGAGGGTTAATTTAGAAACTCTATTACCATTTTAGTAGTCGACATTTGCTTGTTTCTTTCCAACAAAGCCGACGATTTGGAACTAGGAGTGTTCGCCTTTAGTTTTATCCACAATATCTTGTCTCCTATTTAGAACTCTCCATGCATGCTACCAGCGATTTTTTTTGCGGATATTTCGCTTTGTGGGTTTATTAATAGTTCCCCTCTTTCCTGCCTTCGGTCTTGCCTCAGAAAAAATATTCCAATGGAAACTAAATGTCATCATTCTTGATAAAAAATATAAGAGTTGACCTTATTTATTGAAAAATGGGCATCTCTCAGATGAGATACTCCACCAGGAGAGACTACCATGGAGAACTCTCTACCTCAATCACATTACAATCATGAATAAATAGTATTCAAGCATATAGGGAAGTTAGAAAAACTTACCTAAGAAATAGGAGCTAATTCCTAATTTAAGGTTTTGGTGAACTGAATCTCTCCTAACATTACATTTTCCAATATCTTCAACACTCATCCTTAATGGATAAATGGTTCATTAAAAATCCTAACATATCTCTAAATGACTCAAAATTAACTCTTCCAAGAGGCTTAGTAAAAATGTTAGCAGGATTATCACAAGTATTACAATATCAAATATAAATTTCCTTTGACTGAACCTTCTCCCTAACCAAATGAAACTGTGGATCAATATGCTTTGTGTTTTTATGAAACACTGGATTATTTTCAATTTTGATGGAGCTATGTTTATCACATCTGATAAATGTTTCATATTTATGTTCTTCTCCAACATGCTGGAGAAGTATCCTCAACCAAACTTCCTCACATGTTGCTGCACACATGGCTTTATTCTCAACTTCTTCTAAAGATAAGGATACAGTGTTCTGCTTCTTTTTGCTCCATGCAATGACCCCGGACCCAATGCTGAATGCATAACATGTTATAGATCATTTGTCATCTAGATTTTCGGCCCAATCGGAGTCTTAAAAACATAAAAAGAATTAGTATATATAATATCAAATTCTAAGGCTCCTTGAAGATACCTTAATACACCTTTCGCCGCAATCCAATGGCTTTCAAGTGGCTTGAACAAAAATTGGCTCAATACATTAACTTCATAAGCCAAATTTGGTCTAGTAGTGGTCAAGTAGATTAAACTCCCAACCAACTGTCTATACAATGTTGCATATGCCTCCTTAGAACCATCATCACTCTGAAGTTTGGTATTCTGCTTTAAAGGAACTACTACAACTTTGCATTGGTTCATCCTGAAATTTTTCAATAGAATCCTAACATACTTACCCTGTGATAGAAAATTCTGGCCTGAATCTTTTCAGACTTCAAGACCCAAACAATAGTGTAGCTCACCAAGGTATTTCATCTCAAACACCTGCGACACATTCTCTTTGATTTCTTTAATGATTTCATCATCATTTCCTGTAATGATAAGATCATATACATATAAAGAAATCAAAACAATTCGGCTCTCTTTATCAAACACAATATAAAAATTAGAGTAATTATTGCTTCTTTTATAACTGTGTTGCAGGAAAGATGAATCAATTTTATCATACCACAACCTCGGTGCATGTTTTAGTCCATATAATGCTTTCTTCAATAAAAAAGACTAATTTTTTTCTCCCCTGTTTAAGAAACCCCTCACGTTTCTCTAAATAAACTTCTTCTTTCAGATCCCCATTTAAAAATGCACATTTCACATCTATCTAGTGTATTATCCAATTATCTTTGGTAGCTAAAGAAATTAACGTTCTGATTGTTTTTAGTTTAGCTACAGGGGCGAAGGTTTCCTCATAGTCTATACCTTCTTTCTACAAATACCCTTTTGCAACCAGCCTATCTTTATATTTACCTATATTGTCGTCTGCTTTAAATTTAGTCTTATATAGCCATTTTCAACCTATGGTTTGTTTTCCTTCAGGTAATTCAACTAACTCCCATGTTTTTTTTTTAAGGATTGATTCATACTCCTCTTCCATGGCTACCCTCCATTCATTATATTGACTGGATTCTTTATAAAAAGAGGGTCCAACAACATTTAACATGCTAGTTATAAAAGGATTTTCCCTATATCTTGTTGGCAATTTAGTTTTCCTACATTATCTCCTAAGTGGTGGAGTAGATTTGAACTTGTTCTTATCATCCCTTCGCGGAATTGGTTTGGCTACTGCAACTGTCCCATCCGTTTCTTCCTTTTTCTACTACTCATGGTTGTCCCCTGTTTCATCACTCCCTTCTTCCATCAACAAAGGAATGTCCCATTCTTCATTGTTGTTATCATCGTTTCCATCATGAACATGCTCATGAAAAGCTACATCTCTACTTGTGGAAACTTCATGAGTAGAGGGATCAAACAATTTGTAATCTTTAAATTGAGTGCAATATCCAACAAAATTTCATTTAATGGCCTTTGAATCGAGTTTCTTCCTATCCTCCTTTGGAACATGAGAAAAATCTTTGGAGTAAAAAAATATTAAGTGTTTAAATGTAGGCTTCAAAACTAATATGGCTTCAAATGGATTTTTAAACTCAAGACTTTTTGTTGTACTCTTGTTCTTCAAATATACTACAACATTTATCACTTCCGCCCAAAAACCATTAGAAAAATTCATTCCTTTTAACATGCTACAAGCACATTCCACAAGGGTTCTTTGTTTACTCTCTGCAACCCCATTCTATTGAGGAGTGTGAGTTACTATAAAATGATGCAATATTCCATGGTATTTGCAATATCTAATGAAATCAGCCTTCCTGTATTCTCCCCCTTGGTCAGAGTGGAGAATCTTGATGAATTTACTTGTCTGCTTCTCAATCATGCTTCTGAACTGTTTGAAATATTAAAAATTATGAATCTTTTTACTGAGAAAATATACCCATGTGAATCTTGTATAGTCATAAAAAAAAATAAGAAATAATAAGAACCTCCCAATGACCTTGACTGCATTAGCCCACATAAATCAGTGTGGACTAACTCTAGTATATCTCTCTACTTTCTATCTATATTTATAGGAAACTCATCTTTTTGCATCTTCCCAAGAGCATATGTTTTACAATCAACATGAATATGCTTTAAAATATGGAGACTATTAACCATACCTCCTTTTTGAAGTAGCAACAAATAATTGAAATTAATATGGTCGAATCTTTGATGCCATAAATATTCTGTAGTGATACCTGATTATGTCAATGCTTGGTGTGGTGCACTTCTCACATTTAGCTTGTAAGGACCTCCCACTCGAATCCCTATTGTAATCATCTTCATACAATCCAAAAAATCCTTAATAACACAATATGAATTAAAAAACTCTACCTTAAGGTTTTTGTCTCTTATCATTGAAACAAAAATCATATTCTTATTAATTTCGGGTACATACATCAAATTTTAAATGTGCTTAATATTTTCATGGGGTCACATCATAGGAACATTACCATGCCCTTTGATTTGGTACACGCTATCATTAGAAAGGTAGCTTTTTACACCATTTTTGGTTTCTTTGAAGTATTCAAACCATTGTCTATTACCTTTCATGTGGGTGGAATATCCTCAGTCCACAAACCAAATATATGCTTCATCATTCTCATCAGAATCAGCCATAAATAGTCTAAGGCCCTGGTTATGGTCATCATAAGTAAAGTGCCCTACATGTCTCTTATGTCTATGTTGACTTTCATCAAACTTCTTCTTCCATCAATGTTTAGCTATATGACCAACTTTACCACAATAGAAAAATTTGGTTACTAAATATTTTTTGTTTCATGACATACCTTAAGATGGAGCCAACTTCTTTTTGGTGTACCTCCACCTCTCCATCCTCCATTTTCCTTCCCTCTAAAGGGCTTCTTCTTGGCCACTAAAGAAAGATTTGCACTCTGGGGTTTCAGGGTCATCCTCATTTCTTCCTCTTGCATTAGGATCCCGATCAATTTTTCAAATTTGGGGGCTTTCTCTCTCGCATTGAATCTCGTGATAAACATATGATAGTCGTGAGTCATACCATTCATGGTAGTTGTTACCAGATGAGTGTTACTTACTGCCTCCCCTATGTCACTAATCTTGTCTTTGACGTCCTTGATGAGAGATATGAATGCAACTACTGATTCATTCTCCCCCATTTTAATGGAAGGAATATTGCTTTTAAGAAACAAAAGATGATTTGTATTTTTTATTTTGCACAGATCCTTGAGGGTTGTCAAGATCTCGTTTGCTTATTTTCACTCTCTGATGAGAGGGATAATGCAGTCTTTAACTGACATTTTCAACAACATTTCCACCTTGTTCTCCCTCTTCTCCTAATCCTCAAATGTTGCAGCTGATTTGCCTCATACAATTGTAGGTTTCAATTCATCATCATTCACGATCCCCCATGCACTATGCCCTTCCAACATAGTCTGCAACTTGAATTTTCAATTAGAATAATTGGAACCATCGAGCTTATTGTTCTCGTTCAATTATGCCTTAACCATTTGGTTATTCATATTGACACTTTTTGAGAAAAATAAACCTCCAGAAATTACAAATGGAACTACCCCAGATCCAAACGAAACAATCTCAAGAAACCAGAGAAAAAAATTAACCCCTTAATAGAAAATGCACCCAGCAAATTTTCTTTTGTGGCCAAAAAAATTCTCTCAAGAATTTTCTTTCAAAAGAAAGTAATATTTTTTGAACGACCTGATTTAAAAGTTGGAGGATAAAAAATTTACTTGCATTTAACTCTAAAGCAGATTCGCACCAACACTCTTGTTCAATGTTCAATTAAATCGAATCTGCTTCAGCATCTGGTCCACACATAATCGGGCATAATTCTCCACGATGCCTCGATGTAGGCTCAACCACCACCACCTCGGCGTTCCTCAGCCGACGAAATTCTTCATGAGCTCACCAGGATTGGCCTCCATGATCCTCCGCATATCACTCTCCACACAACACTCTCCACACAACTTCTCTCTCCATGCAGATGTCATAGATCAATGCACTTCCGATCAACAAATCGACATTGAACTGAATCTGAAGCTGATTTCGTATGTTTTCCATAGATCGGAACGCTTCCACCTCTTGGATCCATGCTAAGAAGCAGATTGGAACCCTTCCACCTTTTGCTTTCTCGATCAAAACAACGTGTTTTCCCTTCTCGGACTAGTGTTGATACATAAATATCAACATGTTTTTTTTGCTCAGCCCAATGTTGATAAGTAGATTTACATAGAAGACCACTATGTCTCACAACTAGGGGCCTCTCTTCGGCCATGTGGATCCTCACAGTGGGATCAGGCACTTTGTCTTTGACTCATCGACCCTGGAGACACACAATTAGGGATCAAATCACTCTGGCTTTGATTAAATAGCCCTAGATCTCTGATACCATGATAAAAAATATAAGATTTGACTTTATTGAATGGAATCTAGGAAGCTCTCAGATGAGAGACTCCACCAGGAGAGACTTCCAAGAATAACTCTCTACCTCAATCACATTACAATAATCAATAAATATTCTTCAAGAATATAGGGACGCTATAATGGCTTACCTATTAAATAGGAACTAATTCCTAATCTAAGGTTCTGGTGAATCGTCTCTTTCCTAATATTACATTCTCCATTATCTTCAACAATTCTCACAATAATTACCTATTAAAAGGTAAATAGAAATTCAGAAATCCTCTCTCTAATTCTTCATTTACTTCGTATAATTCCTACTATTATATTATAATGATTTTTTTCTTACTCGGTTGTATAAACAAGAGCGACGATTTTTTGTCAAGGCTTAGCTCGATTTACAAGCAAATATTTATGAATTTTTTCCACTATGAATATAAATTTGTTTTTGCTTACTTTTCTTGGCTTAGTTGTAAATTTTGTCTTTCCAAAGAAAAATATTATAATTTATACCATTTTTTTTTCATAAATAATATATCTATATATAATTTTTAAATTCAATGTATTTCAAAAAATATATATATGTTTACAAATTTAAAAATCATTATAAATTATCTTAAAATATAGTTAATTTTGATTAACTTTAATTTATTCTAGAAGAAATCTAATAAAAAATTTAATAGTTGTATGAATAAAACTAATTATTTTATTCAATGCTCGTTTTAATGTTGAAGTTAATTATTTAGTTTATAAAAATTTATTTCAAATTTTCCTTTTGCTACAAGATTTCTTATGAATTGATATTTGATAGAAATATGTTTGATGACATAATAAACAAGGATTATTATTTATTTCAATTCTAGATATTCATGGAAACTGTAAAAATGTTATATGAATGGAAAAGGATTTTGTTATTATTGTTTTAGATCTAGCTCTTCAAACAAATTGCTTCAATTGTTGTTAATATTGTTGCAATATAGTGTATCATTGTAGAAGACAATGAAATAGTTGGTTTTTTCTTTGAATATTATGATATTACACTCGATCTTAGGATGAAAACATAATCAGAAATATTTTTTCTATAATAAAAAAATCCATCATAATTACTATGATTATATACAACCAACCAAAAATTATTCATTGAAGTATATTAAATTTTCTAAAATAAATTGTTGTGTATGGATGCTTCAATATTCCTTTTTCTGCTCCAAAATAAATTTGACCTGGGGTTTGGTGCAAGATAATGCTATCCAATTATAATATGTTAGCTACAATGGAATTTTGGAAAAAATCTATTGGGGAAAAAGTGTTATATCTTCTCCTTATACATTGGGTTTTTATGTAAATCATGAAATTTTGGCCAATAATTATTGTGTATCATTATTTTTCCATCATTTTTAATTTTTATTTTATATTTGTTGAAATTAAGAAAAAACTGAAGCATTAAAATTTTTATGTAGAAACTTCATCTATTCTAATCTGTTCTTTTCCAATTTCAAATAACTCAACCAATCAAAATTTGTAAGTTAAATAAGTCAATATGTTTTATAAATGTTATATTATTCAAAAAAAAAAAAATTATAAAATAATATATATTTAGAATTTGTACATAATTATATATTGAGCTTATAGGGAGCTCAATAAGCTCACTATTAAATATAAATTTCCCACCATTAGCAATGGTAACATAGAAAATATGCATAATCACCAAGTAGTTTCTCAATCCACAAATAAAACCAAAGTGGCCACCTCATCCACTATGTAATTGAAATTCATAATTCTTGTGGTTACTAAGATGCATATGCATTAATAACACCCACATGTTAAATAGCATCCATACTTTAAATAATGTTCATGTGTTGTAGTAGGCACACACTTTTTTTTGTTGTGTTATAAAATACATGCACTCTTTTTTAAACTTATTTATTTGTTTATGTATTTCTCTCTTTATCTCTCTTCTCCCTTGGACCCTATTTTCCTTCCTCATCATCCTTTTCTATTTTCTTATCTATTTCCTAGCTATCTTTATGTCTCCCTCATATGTTGAACTCTCTCTCCCCTTTCCAAATCCCCCCACTCCCTCTTGTATAATCCTTCAGGATTTTGCATGTAATTATAATTAAGAAACCGATTAGGCATTTCCCATCTAAAAATAGAGGCATAAATCTCTCCCTTCAAATTTGATTGTATAAATATGTCCTCCTGATTCATAAAATATATTGCAGAATACTATCTTCTCATCATAAATTTCTCGAGGAACTTGTAACAGTGCTTCAGAAATTATAGTGCTTGTTTGGAACTCCATTGTTGCATAAGTTGCAACTGGTTGTGGAACCTAGCAGCGTGTGGCGTGCGTCGAGTGTGATCTGGCAAAGTTCTTATCGTGTAACCTGGCAGAGTGTGGATGAACTGGCAGAGTTGTTGACTTGACAGAGTGCGTGGGATCAGGAGTTGATTGTACATGGTTGACAGTGTGAAGGTGGCACTAAACCAATGGATACCACACGCTGGTGGTATTTGAAACATGCTTTGTTACCCCGGAGTGAATCACAATCACATGTTTGGGTTTTGAGCGATTTTCTCAAACTTGGGACCACAACCCATATTAAATCTCGGTAGGGGAAGTGACGTCGCTACCATTGGATGTTGGGAAGTGACATTGGTATCGTTGGATTGTGTGGACTTACACGACAGATAATTGTCACCCAGGTCCACTCATCCAGTTAATACGCGCACTTGATTTCTATCTATTGATCTTGACCATTGGTTCTTGACCATTGTTTTCGATGTACGTTGGACGTAACCACTATGTGACTTATGCCTTTGACCACTCGTTGATCGTGCTTGATCAGAGGTTATTCATCGTTGGATTGGTTATATTCTGGTGTGTTTATTTTACATTTCGTTATTATTGGTCTTTAGTTCCTAATAAAATTTGTGCCTGGTCAAAACAAAAAGGATTTAAAAAAAAAAAGTTATGTATAATCATGATTTTGACTGCAAATTTTATTTACAAAAATGAAATCTTTGCTATCCTTAGTTGGTGTTGTTCTTTTTGGAAAGGAAAAATACCATGAGTAGTACAAAAAATTAAAACTATCCTTATTTTTAATAATCTGTGGGATTGAGTTTTTGAAGGAAAAGGAGATAATGCACCAGAACTGAGTGATGCGGAAAAAATATTAGCAATTTGGGTGAGTAAGGATACAAATTAATATGCTTTAATTTTCACTTCAAAATAAAAAGAGGTAATAAAACACATTATTCAAAGTAAAACGACATATGATGCAATAAAAAAATTGAAAGATATTTGTTCTTCACATTATGAATTGGAGATAATCCAGTTATTATTGAAGTTGTTTAATATGGAAATGAAAGATAATGATAATTGAAACTTGCTTCTGAAATTAAAGCCATCAATCATGAAATTTAATCTACTTGATTTACAGTTTATATACAACTTACTGCCTTTATAAAATCCCTTTACCTTAGTTATTCATACTACTTAGGATCTCTCTAAGCTAGTGGTCAGTTAAAAGATTTAGATTTTGATAAATTAGTAGGAAAAATTGCAGAAAGATAGAAGGATTTTGCCACAAAAGAGAATTTACACAATTATAATACTGAAACATTATGTCTTTCTCAAAAAGACCAAAAACCTCAAAAATATTCATTAAAAATACCAAGGGTAGTAGAGGACAAAGTGGGAGGAATTATAGAGGCAAGGGGGTAAAAATAATGAAGGAGATAGACAAAAAAATGATATCAAAACCTCTCGGGAAGGGATATGGGAAAAATTCGACAGCTTCTTGAAGGAAACTCTAGCCTTGTCCCCATGGGCCAACTCGGATCTCCCATCAACAATGGCGGAATGTTCAATCTAGAATAATTGGGGCCTGCACCTCAATCAATTGAGCATCTCCCCCTCACCATCAAAGGTCCAAGTTGTTGCTCATGACAGATGGACATCCCCCCGATCAGGATTTGTCAAACTCAACTTCCATGGAGCCTCCAAAGGCAATCCAAGGGATGCTCGGTTTGGAGGCATTTTCAGACATTGCAAGGGAAACCCTCTTTGTCTCTTGTATGGAGACATTGGTTGGGATAGTAACAACTCAGCAGAGTTGGAAGAACTCATCCATACCCTAATCATCTCCATCCATTTCAATCTCTTTCCCTTGGAAGTGAAAGGGGACTCCCAGGTCATCATCCAAATAGCAATTTGTCTCACATCGAGGTCTTCTGCTACAAAACTCTCCAAGAGCTGGAGATTGACTCAACGCCTGCAACAATTGGAACTTTGGCTTCATCAATACAAAGCCATCACATTCCTTCATGTGAGAATAAATGCCAATGATGTGGCTGACTACCTAGCCAACCACGGTGTGAGTAAAAATATTCATCTCTTCAGCTCCAACTTCCAGTCCATAATGGAGGAACCTCTCAAATTTAACTACATCTCTATCATGCACAAGGACATTAGCTTCCCAGATCCATATGATGTGAAGACTAGGCCACCTCAAGGTGCGAGATGACGCAACATGCAAAGGAATGGCGGTGCCATGGTAGGTTAGTCGCACCACGCTGCAGTAGATATTGGTTAATGGTTTTAATTAGGCAAGTGATGGCCCAGTGTGGCCTCGATCGGAGAGGCACATCCATAAATCCTCTACACCATGCTCTCCCACACATTCTTCCCCCTGCTCTCGAGTGTATCTTTGTCATGACTCTCCCTCATAGCTTGGTGTTCTCTCTACACCTCAATCTAGCATCCTATTCTTCTTACACCGCCATGGCACCTAGGCGGAGACAAAAGCCTCGTAGAGGAAGCATTAGGGGCACCCTTCCTACCACGTTGACCAAAGCCTATGCTCAAAGATATTTTCTTTTATATGCACGACCCTCCTCTGCTCCCTTCTCTCAGTCTACAACGCTGAACACTCACGGCTCCTCCGCTTCCTTAGCTCTTTCGGTTCCACCTGCTGCCTCCCTCATCCGTTCGCTGAGCCCTCCATGTCGCCC
Source organism: Pinus albicaulis (assembly GCA_034641835.2). Classification (NCBI taxonomy): domain Eukaryota; kingdom Viridiplantae; phylum Streptophyta; class Pinopsida; order Pinales; family Pinaceae; genus Pinus; species Pinus albicaulis. The sequence goes on along the minus strand of CM076581.1, from coordinate 1,075,763,499 downwards.
CAACCCAGGACGAAGAGGAAATACCACAAATCCACTATTCCCCATTCTCTAACACCTTCACCCAAGAAGCTATAACATCTGTCTGTCAAGGCCTCCTCCTTCTTCATTTCCAATATTTGGAATTACACTGTAGGTGGTTGGCACAAGTGTGATGAGAAAGGTAAGCCGATGGATCCGGAACATTTCGTTTCCACGAAGGAAGAGAAGGAAATCGCTCACATTTGCGGGTGTCCAGTGACTGAGGAGGAACCGTTGGCACCTGATGAAAACTAGCATGGGGAAGCATGCAAAGACTAAAGGTTTTTGCACCTCATTCCACTTCTGGACATTACTGTTATATATAGTTTTTTTTTTCAGTTTTATATAGTGTTTTAGCGAGTGTAGATGCTTAAAGCTTTCCTAGACAATTAAAGGGTTGGTTTCCCTACCATGGGAAGCCCCTCATTTTGAATTTTTGGACGCAATTGAGAGTAGGAATTGGATAAATTCCTCGGCTCAGACAATGGATTGTAAAATATTTTGTTAATAAAGAGAATTAGATAGCTTACAAAAAAAGAAAAGGTCCAACGTCTCTTTGTTTCAAGGATTGTCTCAATACGAAAATCAACCATTCTCAACCATGGTCAACCATGTTTATTTTTGGGTTTATCATATTTATCTTAGGTTTGATAATATTAATCCCTAGGAGTTAATATTATTTTCTTGGGTTCATAATTCCTTGGGTTTTTACTATTAATCCCTTGGATTTATGATTGCCCTGGGTTTATAATATCAATACCTTAGGTTTAATAATAATAGTGTTCAATCATGGTCAAGCAAGGTACAACTTTACATTCTAACAAGTATTGTCTCAATGTGAAAATAAATCATGGAAAACTATAGACAACAATGGTATATAATGGTCAATCATGGTCAACCATGCTCATTCACGGTTAATATGAAAATTGACCATGATGAATCATGGTGAACCATGGTCCAACGTCACATTATGACAATGCTTTTCCTAGTATGAAAATAAACCATTCTTATCCATTTTCAACCATGGTCGACCATGCTTTCTAAAATAAATCTTGGTGATCCATGGTTAAACATGTTTTATAAAATAAATCATGGTCAACCATGGTTAAACATGGAAAACCATGTTTTCTAAGATCAATAATAGTCATCCACAGTTAATATTAGTCAACCATGGTCCAACATCGCATTGTCACAAATATTGTCTCGATATGAAAATCAATCATGGTGAACCATAATCCAACGTCCCACTATGACAAGTATTATATCAATATGAAAATCAACCATGGTCAACAATGTTTATTTTATGGTTTCTAATATTTACCTTGGGGATTATATACCTTGGGTTTATAATATTAGTCCCTTATGTTTATTAATACCTTGGGTTTATTGTTCGCTTAGGTTTATAATATCAAGCCCTTGGGTTTATTAATCTAATGTTTCATATTCCTAGGGTTTAATATTATTCCCTTAGGTTTATAGTATCAATCCCTTTGGTTTATTTATCTAAGGGTTCATATACCTAGGGTTTAATATTATTCCCTTGGGTTTAATTTCACATTGTGACAAATATTCTCTCGATTGGAAAATAAATCAGGCTCAAGCATGTTCAACCATGGTCCAATGTCACATTGTTACAAGGATTTTCTCAATATGGAAATCAATCGTTGTCAAACATGTTTATTTGAGGATTTATAATATTTATCTTAGGTTTTATATACCTTGGGTTTATAATTTTTATCCCTTGGGTTTATGTATCAATCGCTTGGGTTTATTAATATATGGGTTCATATTCTTAGGGTTTAATATTATTCTCTTAGTATAATAATCCATTGGGTTTTCAGTATTAATACCTAGGGTTTCTAATATCAATCATAGTCAACCATGGTCAAATGTCACATTGTGAGAATAATTGTCTCAATATTAAAATCAACCATGGTCAACCACGGTCAACAATGTTTATTTTAGTGTTTATAATATTATCTTAGGTTTTATATACCTTGGTTTTATAATATTAGTCCCTTGGGTTTAATATTATTCAACCATGGTCAACCATGTTTTATAAAATTAATTTTGATCGACTATGGTTGATCATGGTCAAACATGGTCCAATGTCACATTGTGACAAATATTGTACCAATATGAAAATCGATCATTTTCTCTACCATGGTGCAACATCGCATTATGACAAATATTGTCTCAATATAATAATCATGGCCAACCATGGTCAACCATGGTCAATCATTTTCAACCTTGGTCTACCATGGTCAACCATGTTTTATAAAATCAAACATGGTCATCCATGGTTAATCATGGTCAACCATGGTCTTATGTCTATTTGTGACAAATATTGTCTTGATATGAAAATCAACCATGGTTAAGCATGGTCAACTATGGTCGAATGTTGCATTGTGACAATGATTGTGTCAATATGAAAATCAACCATGGTCAACCATGTTTATTTTAGTGTTTATAATATTTATCTTAGGGTTTATATACCTTGATCTTATAATATTAGTCCCTTGGGTTTATTATTATTCCTTTGGGTTCATAATCCCTTGGGGTTTTAGCACTAATCCCTTGGGTTTATCATTCCTTTAAGTTTATAATATCAATCCGTTAGGTTTATTAAACTAAGGGTTAATCCATGGTTGATCAAGGTCCAATTTCGCATTGTGAAAAATATTGTCTCATTATGAAAATAAACCATGGTCAACCATATTTATTTAAGGCTATATAATATTTATCTTAGGGTTTACTAATAAAATAAATTTATTTCTTATTTAATGAATTAATTAATAATATATATATATATATATATATATATATATATTCCAAAAAAAAATATTCATATCCCGAACTCGATTAGTCGGATCGCAAAAAAAATGGCTCTGGAATGCGGCGAAAGACAAACAGGTCAAGGGTTGCATGGCTTTGTGGCCACTATCAACAACTGGGTCATTTTGGGATAGGGTTTCTGGCCCTCAAAGGGTAGCAATGACATCTACCTCTCGTTGGAACTGGTGGTTGACCCAAAGAAGGATGAATGTGGTGGGGGGATGATGGACAAGGAGTCGGCGCCCCTGGACCCATCCATCAGTTCTCTTTTGATGCAAGCTCACAAATCAGGATCTACTCTAGAGTTTTTCCATGGAGGGAGTGATTGCAGGGGCTTTAGGGTTGGAAATCATGATAGCAGAGAGGCTGAGAAAAAAAATTTATGCACGAACGGTGAATGTAAGGGCTTGACCTCTCGGCGACTGTGAGGACATTACACAGGGGTCGCTCTCCACACCTGCGTGGTAAGATGGCTCAGGAACATGCAGTCTGATGGTATATTTCTACCACTAATCGCCCCCACATGATGTTGGTTTGCATCTTCTGTGGAGCTTTTGAGAACGACAGGCCCGTCCCCGGCGATTCATGCTCGTTTCTCGGTAACCCACAAAACCCTCTTTGTTATTTCCTTACATCTTAGGAATTTTAAAGATTGTGACTTTTTGTCGACGTGGACAGCTTGGGGGTCAACCCCTCATGCTCTATTTTTTCCACTGTCATGGCACGGGCTGAAGCCCTCTCCTTCGTCACTCTTGTGTATGGGTTTCCCATCCCCCGGTCCTCTTCCCTTATCTATTTTAAATCCTTTCCCTTGGGGGATAAGCTCAATACACCCAGGATTTGATTTATGCGGAGGGGTCTATGAACTGAATCCAAATTTCATTTTTTTATAAAAGCATTAGATGGGAAGACCATCACATTATGGGTGCGGGATTCAGAGCAGGTATCAGAGGTGAAGGAAAAAAGCCAGAATGCTATAGGCATCCCGGCTCAAAAACAGAGTCTGATATACTCAGGGAAAGCATTATAGGAAAAACTGAAACTATATGAATACCAAATTCAAGGAAATTCCACTATTTTTTTGCATTTAAGACTTAAGGGAGGAGCACAAGGAACAACAACATCGGCCAAATTTTCACCAACAGGAAAGGGAAAACACTCTTTCAATGATATTATGAGATTGAAAACCTCCACTCAGGGGAAAAATAAATTCTCAACTTGTCCTTACAGGGACCATATATTGTAGAAAAGACAAAGAATACCCCAGATTTGGCAATAGAAATACCAAAGGTAACTGGGCTCTTTGATGCTCTACAATTAAAAGTGGTTATCTGTCATTTTAATGGATGTTGGCCACAGCCAGAAGAGTTACATGTATGAATACACCAAAATTGGACCAACCACTACAACATTTATTTCTGCGCAAAAGGATTTTTCGTGGTACAATTTCATAACATAGAAGATTTTAGTTTTGCAACAAATGATGGAGCATGGTTTTGGGGAAGAGCGAGCCTCTTTGTAACGCCATGGTTCCCTGGTTTTGATGCAAACTCAATGGTGGTTACAAAAATTCCTATTCGGGTGAGGCTGCACAATCTGCCCCTCCCTTTTTGGCATCATCACGTCCTGGAAAACATTGGGAATTCACTAGGGAAGTTCATAAAGCTGGACCCAGAGGGAATGGGCATAGGGATATTTACATTTGCATGAATCTGCGTGGATATTGACTTAAGCAGAGGCCTACCAAACAACATACATATGATACATAAATACCTCAAGTGGACACAAAAATTAAATTTCGAAAACACTTCCTTTAGATGCAGGGTATGCCACCAAACTGGGCACCTACAAAACTCCAGCACATTATTAAAGAAAAAACAACCAAGAAACCACAAAAGAAGAAAGGTTGGCAATTTTCGGATATGCAACTTTCAGATGAGGAAGAAGAAGAAATTAAAGAAAATCAGATGCAAATAGAAACATAAAATCAGCAAGAAACACAGGAGAAGGTAGTATGAAAGATGGAAGAAAAACATGAAAATGATGATAATACATCTCCTCCTAGAAGTGATGATCCCCAACAGGATGAGCAGGTCGGTGAGCAAGGTGTGGTGGGCACTAACCGTGCACATGTATCTGAGGGTTTTGATTCCGAAAAATACACTCAACTCTCTCCAAGCTTGGAGTTGTCAATTATCCCCTCTGTTTCTTCACTGGATGGCTGGCAAAAAGTTCAAAAGAAAAAAGGAAAGAAAGACAAGTACAGTGTTTTTGGCATGTGTAATTTTAGTTTTGCTTTTAATTACACTGCCCACGTTGGATTTTTACTCTTTAATTTTTTTCTTTTTTCTTTACAAACCTCTGGTAGCCTCGCTACCTAGCATTGTGTGCTTGAACACATGGGCCCTATGGGCATTTCTGAAGGCTTAATTGCATTTACTAAATGTAACTTTTCATTTTCATTAATAAAAAGTAGTTAATTTTGTCTTCGAGAAATATATATATATATTATTAATTAAGAATATTTATATGCATAAAATATTAACAATAATAATAATTAGTTAATTTTTATTATTTTTTATTAATAATAATAATTATTATTATTATTAGTTATATTCTTTAAGCCTATATCAACCATATTTATATTAATGTAGTTGTGCTAGTATATTATTTTTATGTTGAATATATTTTACTTGGAATGTTTTATTTTTTTGACACTAATAAAACTAGTATTAGTGTCACATGACATTAATTATGACTTTTAAATTCCATTTTTATAATCTCTAAACATATCAAACTCAATTTTTATTACTATTATTACTTGTTGATTTTCAGTGCGTAGTCTTAAAAAAAAACTCACAAATTAGACAAGATTTATAATTTATTTTCACCATAAATTCCAACAAAAACCCAAAAACATGTAGTCCGAAAACATGTATAGAGACAGGGCCAATTTTCACTACTATTAAACCCATCAATTCAATTCTGATCGCTATTATTAGAAGTATCAAACATAACCTCTCAGTTCTGATCATTTTTACTTAAATATCTAGACATATCAAAAATAATCTCTCGCGAAAATGACACAATTAATAGAGTTTGTCCATGCCAAATTTACAAAAACACGTGTTTATAAAAAATATTATTAATTTTATAAAAGGAATTTAAAATTTTAATTTAATCAGAATTGACAATCAAACATAAAAAAACGGAATGTTCAAACATAAAAACCGAAGTGTTCACATAATACTCACTGTTGCTTCCAATGAAACCCTATTTTGCACTAATGGATGGTCTTTCAATCGATGCATTAATTTCATTAATTTCTATCCGATTACTGGAAATTAGGACAACCAATAATTGGTTTGTCATTGTGTAGTTAATGCGTTAGGGCTGTTTGCCTATGGTTGAATAATGTATTTGTTTAAATTCAATAATTGATATACACATCTCTGTGCATTATTACCCAATGACGTGCCATTTATTTTCTTCCAAAAACTTGTGATATTGTTGTTTTAAAAAATAAGTGATAAATAGTTTTTCGATCGAGACATTGATTTCTTTGCAATCACTGTAAATTAATAGTATATAGTACTGGGCCATATAGTTGCCATCATTTTATGTTAATATTTTCATGTAAGTGAAAAAATATTATTACCCAATGACATGACATTTATTTTCTTCCAAAAACTTGTGATATTGTTGTTTTAAAAAATAAGGTATAAATGGTTTTTCAATCGAGACATTGATTTCTTTCCAATCACTATAAATTAGTGGTATATAGTACTGGTGTTAATATTTTCATGTAAGTGAAAAAATATTAATAGTTTTAGTTAGAAATTATTTTGTTTTAAATTCTAATTAATTGTATAATACTGAAATGAAAATTATATAATAATAAACCTATTTATTTTCTATTATATATATCAAAATATAATAATTAATACATGTAGTATAAATTTTAAGAATGAAATCTTTTTCTATAGAAAAATTTTAAGTATTTTTTAATGTTTATTTTTATGTATTTTTTTATATAATTAAATTGCTATATGTTATAGTTTAAAATATTTTTTTTGAAAATACAAATAAATTTGATTTTAAATTATAAATTATAAAAAAGTTTAAAAAATTTAATTATAAATTTAACAATTTAAATTTACTATTTCAATATTTTTTAATAAATTTTATCAAAATTTATATTTATATGGACAAAAATATAAAATATTCTAGGTTGACATTCATTTTATTCAAATGTAACTAACAATTATAACATTTTGTTTATTTTTGTATTTTATTCTTTTTTCATATAAAAGGAAAACCTACAATAATTAAATTGTCAAATGAGCAATGGAGACAATCATCAACAACCATTATTGTATGCTCTCAACAAATGCAAGTTGTCTCATTAAGGTTATTTAGGAAAAATCACACCACCTAGAATGGCCTATTGACCATTTGTAAGTGGGCATGATTTCACTCCTCATAGATTCTAAACAAATGAATTTTAATTCGTAATTCACTACCTACTTTTTTTCACTTATTATTGATTTTATTCAGTGATATTATGAGCTAGCATAGATCCATATTAACCTAAAATATTTCAAGAAAAGAGAGACCAAATCCCTTGAGGTGTATTTTTTTTGTAAATGCAAAAAATGAGGAAGGATTTACAACTTTAAAGATTTGATCCATCTCAACATTTGATTAATCAGTAATTAACAATACTAGTTTTTCACACACACATGTGTGTGCATATATATATATATATATATATATATATATATATATATATATATATATAAACTTCATATTTATTAATATGAGTATTAATTTATTATTTTTAAATGTAATGTTATAGGACAATATCATCCCATACTACATTAAAAAAATCTTTCAATCTAATATTTTTTTTTAATTCTGAACTATATTAACATTTGTTAACTCAATAAAAACATTTAAAAAATAAGTATATCATTAAGAAATATAAGAAATATATTTATTTTCGACCATAAATGTAATGAGATATATAACATTCACTCTATGGTCGCAAGTTCCATTTAGATTGTCCTAAAATAATACATATTTAATTTCATTCTAAAATATTTTATAAATTTTTATTATATAATTTTACTTTTGAAAAAACATAATTTCAAAATGTGGTCAAATTAATTTATTTCTTATTTGCAACATACCCTTAAATTAAAATTACCTTAAATTAAAATTATTGATTTGTAACATGCATTAACCTCAACAAAAAGAAACAAATTCACCGAATAGTACTATAGTTAAACACAATTATAAATATAACAAGGCTAAGCTAATTTTTTTCCTATTTGGATAATTCGCTCATGGTTTCTTTAACAACACTTAATCTGTGTTATTGACATAATCTGTGTTGTTGACATAGGCTATATAGGAATTATTTGATGTTCCCCAAGCTATGCACAAAGGTACATTGATTTTGAATATTATTAACATATATCTAAGGTATAAATTTGTATCACATATATTTTGGTTACCATGTTAATTTCATCACCCAAGAACTCTCCATAATGTGGTGAACATGCACCAGCCTCATGTGAATAACATAGTGGTTTACAACTGTAAATATATTCGTTGTTGGATCTTAGGGTTTGCGATAAAATATGGAGATTTTTCAGGTTGGTTTGTTGTACCGGTCTGCATCAAAAACACTCTTTGGCACTGTCATTTTGTTCCTCCACCAGAACCGCTCTATCATCGCTCAAACTTGAGTTACAGTTCCTCAGTTGTTCATTATAGAGGTTAGAGTCTTTACCATTTGTTCCACTTGTACTCAGTCTATATTGTCTATTGCTACATTAATTTTTCCTTTCTCTTATTGGGGTTCAGTGGACTTCACGAATCATTGGTCTTCGTATTACTCTGGTTGATGTTTCTCGGCACTCGATAAATTCTCCTTCCACGTATTCAATAGGTCCTTTCTGTTTCCACTTCTGTAGCTTATTATCTTCCTCCCTCTAGTGAAACTAATCTTATTAATGTTCACCAAGTTTCGGCCTCGTGTTCAAACTCTCCCTGTAGTATACAGGTATGGCATTTTCTCAAAATTTGGAGTTATTGCATGGTATATTTTGTTTTCTTCCTAATTTTTTGAGAAAGGGTTTTTATTTGCCTCAGGTTGGATCCATTCCCTTATTTTCATTCTTTCGTTGTCCTATAAGTTTTTATCACCCAGCCCAGGGTCTCCACTGTTTTTTTTTATGGCTGAGACTTAGCTCAACATGCTGACTGGCTTGGCATTTAATATCTTTCAGGTTCTTGGAATCTTTCCTTTCCGAGGTGCATGTTAAGGATTATGGTCATGTTAGATATTTATCAAAGTATATATATATGGAGATTAACACTACAAATCTTGTAATTATTTTGTGATGATTTCTTCTTAACTTATTGGTAGGTTCAATCCTCCAGGCCCTCCTTAACTGTGGAGAATTTTTTCCTTACATCGAAACTTCCTATTAAAATTCTCTAGGGTTGGATATATGTTTTTTTATCTGTGATGGTCTTAGGATTGACCGGTTAAATTTAATTACTTCTATATTTTCTGGTGTACGTTCAATTGTAATATTAGAGCATTATCTATGTAATGAATGTCATGTTGTTTCTAGGAAAAAACTACATGTTTCAGTAATTTTACTTCAGTGGCTCGCTCTATTGGTTATATCGCAGATAATGGATAGTAATTATACCTGCATGTGAATTTTGTTTCTTCGTGGAATTTTTCTTTCCACTGTTAGATGGGTTTATTTAGTTAAAAATTTTCATGCTCAATTTACTTATTATGTTTGTTTATGTCAAGACTTATATCGTTCTTTTTGGCCTAGTTGCGTTGTTTTTATGTTTTGTACATGGGTTTGCTCTGTGTGATCAATTCTTTATGGAACCACGAAATTTAGGGAAACAAAATCCAGGTAGTTAAGAGGATTATTTCCTTGGAGGGTTTCCAACCCACCTAGGAAGCTAACCTCTAACGTGGAAGTGTCATTTGTTTTCTATACATTTTGGTATTTGTTTATTTAATGGTACTCTTGTTTCTTATAATATTAAAACATTACATATAGTTTATAAAGAAACAACATGATACCTTTTTCATTTGAGAAATAACCTATACTACCTGCAATATGCAAGATTCATAGATATCCTATAAAGAAATATAAAAATAACTTCTGCATTAAAAAAGGCACCCTATATCATACTAGTTCAATTTGTTCCTCCCCTATCTTCATAAATTATCACATTGTTGTTCATATTTATATGAAAATGACCTTCTAAATTTTGTAGTTATCAACCAATATCTTATCACAGCATAAACAAAAAATGAAAACTGAATTACAGAAAAAATATTCATAATAATTCTCATATGTCTTAGGTCTAGACTATCCCTTGTCAAAAAAAGAAACCAAAAATAAATTTCTTATTCCACCCAATCAATGAGTCTTGCAATAACATCCAAAACTCCCCCCAAGCCCTTAGATTTCCAGTGTAGTTAGGAAATTTTTCATTATGTGACCTCAGGAATCCAAGTCCAGTCCAAATTTTCTTAGTTGTATTTCCACTGGTTGAACCACCTTTGGAAAAATGCTCTAGTAATACTACTTCTTCCACTAACATCGTCTTTCCTCTTGAGTATTTTATCTCCTCCCCCTCATTGGGATTCCCCCCCTTCTTGGTCACCTAGACATGATATAACTGTCCAACTTTCTAACCGTCTGGAAACTAAGGTTTTATTTAATTATTTTTTTATTTTTTTACAAGAGTCTTTTCTTAACTATCATAATTCATAATTATTATTTTCTTAATAAAACCAACTTTTAGCCATAATAACTATGTTTCTTACCAAACCAAATTACCCAGTCTTGTAGTAAATAAGTAAATAATATATACATGGCCACGGGTGTTACATATTGCCCCCCTTGTGCGAAACATTGTCCTCGGTGTCTACTCATGCATATGGAATAGACCAAGATATGATTCCCACATCATGCATTCATTCTCCCAGGTGGCTAGCTATGGGCTAAAGTTCCTCAACTACATTTTAACTTGGGTGATAGCTTGCCTTCGCAACATTTTTTCTCTCCGACAAAGAATACATAGTGGCTCTACCAAGAATTCTCTGTTTGGTTCTACCTATTTCACCATATGAGGTACAAAATTGTCATCATTTGTAATTATTTTAATTTTCGCACAAAATATATCAGAAAGAAGAAGTAATATAACTATTTTTAGAAACTTTGTTACGAAAAATAGGGTGATTACTTCCCACTTCCACTTCGGAATGGGTAGTGGATGAAGAAATCTGGCAGGATGTTGATCTTAAACTTTAACTTGCCAACATTCCAAACACTTAGCCAAATATTCAGTAATTTATTTCCTCATTCTGGCCCAGAAATAATTTTTCTTTATGTGAATTTTTTTTTTTTTGATACCCGGGGTGAGTAGCATAAGGCCTCCTATGGAATTCATCCAACATTAACTATTTAAAGTTATCATATTCGGTATATATATTCTTCCCTTAAATGTTAATAATTTATTTTCATTCAAGCCAAAATTAGAATGTTGTTCAGAATTGTTTATTTTCTTCACTTGTTATTGGAATAAAAATAAATATTATCGGTCTTTATCTGCAACATCTTTTATCAATTTTGTAAAATTAAATTCATCTTGGGTAAATGAAATTTTGTATACATGATGAAACTTCCTACTCAATGCATCTGTCACACGATTCTCTTTCCCTTTTAGATTCTTAATATAAAAATAAACTCACTCAAAAACGTTGTCCATCTAGCTTATCGTGCGTTGAGACTAGCTTGTCTAAAGAAGCATGTTAGGCTACTATGGTCGGTCATTAGTACAAATGTTTTCCCCAACATGTAATTCCTCCAAAATTTAAGAGTACGCACAACCACAATCAATTCCAAATCATATGCGGAGTATTTATGCTCATGCTATTTTGTTTTCTGATATTCATATGAAATTCCCTTCCCCTCTTCCATGAATACTCCTCCTAGCCCTTCGCCAGTACAAACCATGTATTCCTTCTCAGGGTCTACAATTTTTAACACTAGGGTCATGGTTAATAATTTTTTCAACAAATCAAAACTATGTTGACAGTCAATAGTCCATTTAAATTTTTTTCACTCTTTCTGCAAGGAGGCGATATGATAAGCTATTTTGTAAAATCCTTTGATAAAATGGACATAATATCCCTCCAAACCCATAAAGGATTGAATGTGAACAACATTTGCAAGAACAAGTCATTCCATAATAGTTTTAATCGAAACTATGTTGACAATCAGCATTCCATTTAATTTTTTTCCCCTCTTTATGCAAGGAGGAAATAGGATAAGCTATTTTGGAAAATACTTCAATAAAATGGAGATAATATCCCGCCCAACCCATAAAGGATCAAATTTCATTAAAATTGGTAAGAAAAAGCCATTCCATAATAGTTTTAATTTTCTTTGTGTCTACAACTATTCCTTCTAAAGAAATTATGTGTCCTAAATATTGGATCTAATCGCTTTAAAAGTCACATTTACTATACCTTTCATATAGCTGGTGATCCTGTAAGGTTTGCAATACTATTTGCATATGCTTCTTATGTTCCTCCAAATTATTTGAGTATATAAGAAAACCATCTATAAAAATGAGGAAAATTTCATCAAGATAGGGGTGAAACACATTATTCATATGACTCATAAATGTTGCTGGAGCATTAGTGAGTTCGAAAGGTGGGACCAATAATTCATAATGACCATAATGGGTACGAATTTTTTTTTTTGGATATCCTCCCCTTTTACCCTTATCTAATGATATCCTGACTGCAAATATATTTTAGAGAACATTGTAGCACATTTAACTTGGTCTAATAAAATGTCAATCCTTGGTAATGGGTATCTATTCTAAATAGTCATCTTATTAAGCTGGCGAAAATTGATGCATAATCTCATAGTACCATATTTCTTCCTAACAAATAAAATAGGTGCTCCCCATGGGGACACACTCGGTCGAATATATTCATTATCAATTAGTTCTTGTAACTACATTTTAAGCTCAATTAATTCAAGGATACTCATCCAGTAAGGGGTTTTTTACACCGGTGTAGTCCCTGAGATTATCTCTATGGTGCAATCAATGTCCTGTTTGGGAGGTAATCCTAGAATTTCTTCGGGGAATACATCTAGTAAATTCTGAATAAGTTGAAAGATTTATAGGGAGGCTAACGTGTTCTTGAAATTAGTGAGACCCACTTGGGCTGCATATATTTGGCACCCTTTCTAGATGCAGTTTCCTAAGTGAGAGTAAGAATTTGGTCACAATTTAATAGGCCTCTTTACCCCCTAAATCTCTAGATGGACTCCCTCCTTAGTAAGGTAACTGATAGTATTATCCTTACAATTGATTAAGCACCAAAGTTTTTCTAACCAGTCGATTCCAATTAAAACGTCATAAGAACCTAAAGGTAATATATTCAGACCCACATTAATTGATTGGACTGCTACATCAAGGGGAAATTCATCCACCTTGGTTGTAACCCTTCTTTTTTTCCCATTATATAGTTGTACCAACCATGGGTTTTTTAATTTACAAGTTTTCATTCGACATTTTTCAACAATTATAGGACTGACATATCTTAAATTGGCTCCTTAATCTACCAAAATAAACACATAGTGGTTATGAAACTTACCTTCTAACTCAATAATAGTAGGTTGATATTTGGATCGATGGTCTTCCAAAGCAGTATTGATCTTGGGTATGCTTTGAGCTACCTCTCCTACTTTAGAAGCCTCCTATAGATTGACAGTATTCTCAGATCTGGCATAGTGAGGGAATTTTTTGTAATACTAAGTCTGGCCACAACCCCAAAACTATAATGGGGGTCTTTGAGGATGGTTAAGTTATGGTTTACTAGAAGCCTCCATTTGTCAGGTCTCATTCTGTGATTTGGTTTTTTGTTGATTCTTTCCAGATAATTTGTTGTGTTGATTTTTGTGCTGATTCTCGCATTTCCACTCTTCATAGGCCTCATATTCTACAAATTTCTCTACACCTTCTTCTAAGCCCATTTCTTGTTTTCTTCTTCGTTATGTTTCATTTTATAATAACATATTGGCGCTTTCTTGATGACCTAATCCATGGTTTTCGGGTTTTCAAACTCCAATCATTCTTCATGAATAATGACAAACTATTAATGAAACGTTGCACCTTGGCCTTCTCTTCATGGATATAAGGCACATATCGTAACAAAGATGTGAAATTGGTTACAAAATCTATCCATAGATATTTTTCTGAGACAGAGGTCATGAAATACCTTAGCCTTGTCATCGAAGAATCATTCTGTTATATATTTTTCCTTAAAATATTTCTGGAAATATCCCCAGGTCACCTCCGACTCCTCAATTGCATGCACATCCTTAAATTCCTCCCACAAAAATGTAGATTTTCCTTGAAGTTGGTAAATATCCAACCTCACCTTAAGGTTATATTTATTTTCATAAATTTGGAATGATTTGTTAATATGAATCAACCATGCCTCAACACCTTCTTCCATTTTGCCATAAAAAATTGTGGGTTTGATATTTCTAAACTCCCCCTTTAATTTTGTCTTATGCTTCTTACTTTTCTATTTTTCTCATACATTATCTGATGCCTCCTCATTTCCACCCTTATTTCCTTCCATGCACTAGGTATGACTTCCTTCAAGTGCATTTTCATCTCTCTATTGTTTTTGTTCTTCATTGCCATCTTCATTGTCGGTACCCGTAAATGAGCCATCTCAAATCGTAATTGTTGGATAGTCTCCAAAATCATGGAAGTGGGATTATGATGACCCGCTTCTAGTTGAACCCATAGCTTTGGGTTGGCTCCTAAATTGGGTACAGACCTAGAATAAAAAATGGGCCTTGCTATTTGGGTGTTCATCATTCCTCTTCTCATTATGCACTCTCTCTATAATCACAACATACATGTGTTTGTAAATGGATTTCCCATTAGGTTTGAGGGTTGTTAACTTTTCTCTCATACCACTTGTAACGTACATCAACCTCAAAAAAAAAAAACTACCCACTAGTACTATAGTAAAACTGAAATATGAAGAGAACAAGGGTAAGCTAATTTTTTGCCTATTTGGATAACCCGCTCATGGTTTTTTAAACAACACTTAGCCTTTGTTGTTGACTTAGTATATATAGAAATTATTTGATGTTCCCTAGCTATGCACAAAGGTACATTAATTTTTATCAATGAATATTATTGACAGATATACAAGGTACAAATGTGTATCACATATGGTTTGGTTAACATGTTAATTACATCATCTGAGAACTCTGTAGAATGTGGTGAACGTGGCATCAGCCTCGGGTGAATAACATAATGTTTTATAGCTATAAGTACCTCCTTCATTTTGTCTTAGGGTTTTGAATGGAAAATGAATATTTGTGAGGTTGGTTTGTTGTATAGGTCTACATCCCTAACACCTTTTGGCACTGTTATTTCATTCCTCTACCAGAACTGCTCTGTCACTTCTCAAACCCTAGTTACAGATCCTCAATTATTCATTATAGAGGTTAGACTCTCCACCATTTTTTCCACCTATACAAAGTTTATTTTGTATGCTTCAAAATTAATTTTTCCTTTCTCTTATTACGATTCGTTAGAACTCAAAATTATTGGTCACCGTATTACTTCAATTGATGCCTTCTTGTATTTGGAAGCTTCTCCTTCCAAGTATTCAATCGACCATTTCCATTTCCACTTTTGTAGCCTACTGTCGTCCTTCCTCCAACGGAATTAATATTGTAACTCATCACCAGGTTTTGGCTTTCTCAAATTTTTGAGTTATTGCATCATATATTTTGTTTGCTTCCTAAATTTCCGAGCAAGGGTTTTTCTTTGCCTCACGTTGGAACCCTTCCCATATTTTCCTTATTTTTAGGTGTGTATCAGTTAGCTTGGGGCCTCCACTTTTGGTTTGATGTTTTAGGCTTAGCTCTACTTGTTGACCAACTCTGGGTTTCATTTCTTTCAGGTTCCTAGAATCTTGCCTTTCCAGGGTGCATGTTAAGGGTTTTAGGGATGCTAGATAGTTAGAAAAGTAGCAATATATGCCATTTAACACTATGAATCTTCTAATTATTTTTTTATTATTGGTTATCAAATTATAAGTAGTTTCACTCCTTGAGTGCCCTAGTAAACAGTGACGAATTTTGGTCTTATATCGAAACTTATTAAAATATTGTAGGGTTGAATATGTGTTTTTTCTTTGTGATGGTCATAGTCTTGCTGGGTTGAATTTAATGATTTCTATATTTTTTTGTATACATTCAGCTGTAATATTAGGGCATTATCTATTCAATGAATGTCATATTTGTTTCTAAGAAAGAAATACATTTTTCAATATTTTTTCTTTACTTTCTCACTATGTTAGTTATCTCGTGGATACTGGATAGTAATTTTACCTACATGTGAATTTTGTTTCTTCATGGCATTTTTCTTTTCATTGTTAGATGGGTTTATTAGTTAAAAATTTTCATGCTTAATTTACTTATTCCTTTTGTTTATATCAAGAGTAATATGGTTATTTTCTTACCCAGTTACACTGTACTTTTGTTATGTACATGGGTTTTCTATGTGTGATCATTCTTTTAAGGTACCACGAAATTTAGGGAAACAACATCCGGGTAGTTAACAAGGTTGTTTCCCTAGAGGGTTTGCAACCCACCTAGGAAGCTAACCTCTAATGTGAAAGTGTCGGTCGTTTTCTATACATTTTGGTCTTTATTTATTCATTGGTACTCTGATTTCTTATAATATGCAAACATTACAGATATCTTATAAAGAAATAAGAAGATTCATTTTGTGTTTGATAAAGAACATATACTACATGTAATACACAAGATTCACAAATATCTTATAAAGAAATAGCATAATAACTTCTCCATTCAAAAAGGAACCCTATATCACACTATTTTAATTTGTTCAGAAACAATATTCAAAATAATACTCATTTGTCTTAGGTCTATTCTATCCCTTGTCAAAAGAAGAAGAAACCAAAAGGAAATTTGTTAGTCCAGCGAACCGATGAGTCTGGAAATAATGTCTAGAACCCCCCCTTCCCTCCCGAGCCCTTAGCTTTCCAGTGCAGTTAGGATAATATATGTTCTGTGACCTCAAGACTCCAAGTAGAGTCCAAAATTTTTTAGTTGAGTCTCCATTGGTTGAGCCAGCTCTCGAAAAACCCTCTAGAAGTCCTACTACTTCCATTGATAATGTCATGTCTCTTTAGTCTTTTCTCTCCTCCCTCTAATTGGGATTTGTTCCTGTCGTTTCTGTCCTCCTCCTCATTGGGATTTTTCCTTATTTTTGGTGAGGGAAAAAGGAAATATTTTTCTAACTGTCTAACCTTCTGGAAACTAACTATCATTTTTTTTTACAGGATTATTTTCTTAACTATCATAATTCATAGTTTTTTTTTTTTTAGTTCTATAGTTTGTATAATTAAAGTATTTTATAATTTTATAATATATTAATTTTATTTATATATTTAAAAATATAATATGAATAATAATTAAATTTAAAAAAATAAAATATAAAATATTTAAACTACACCCTATAAAAATGGATCCAAACAACCACTAAATATTCATTAAATTTCACAGTAACTACCGGAACGATGTATAATGCAGCACCCAGCATACTGATCACAAGGAGGGATTTTCGTTGCAAATTTGTAAGTGATTGTTGATACGGGAAGTTTTAATCGCATGTGAAGGACCAATATATTAAGCATATAGTTAATTTAACCCATCGATTCTGACATAAATTGGATTAATGGAAAAAATAATGGTTCGTTATGTTTCTGCGAATTGGTTTTTATAAATTACAATGTTTATTGGTGAGATTTGAAAATAATTGGTTTTGTTTTGTTTTTCTTAAATATATATACTGGACGTTGACAAATGTATTTTTAACACTATGAAGGATAATCCGAAACATTAGTTTTTAATGGATAACCACAAGAACTGAAAATATATATATATATACTTCATTTATAGATACATAATTACATAAATTTGTAATAGATTTTGAAAGTGCTTCCACGTGGTTTAGATTAGCTTCTTTTCTATCAATTAAATTCTAAAATGTTTTCAAAATTTACCGTACAATTACATTCAACCAGCGATTTTCAACCAACAAAATTCATTTTCGGAAAACACTATCACATATGATTAAAGGGGATATTCCATTCCATTTTCCATCTTTGAATGTTGTCTTCTAACCTACGAGAACTGCTCTTATAAGAAGTCGTGATGTCCATGGGTCAATTTTTCTCCGATTTTATATTCTTCTTCTTATTTAACAAGTTAATTGTCATAATATATGATGCGCTTCCAAATGAATCTTAGCACTCGAAGCCATTCTTAGATAAGTCTGTGCGTTGAAATGTAAATTTCCCTAATATCTTATTCTCTGCCAAATAAACCTTATCACTTGAATGCTATTCTTAGTCAAGTCTGTGAGTTTAAATTTTGTAAAATGATATGTAATTTACACTTTAAGCTATTTTTAGTCAAGTTAGTGTGTTTAAATTGTATTGTAAAATAAATGTATTTTACATTTTTAGATGGTTCATATGTTGATTCTATTGAATTATGCAAAGATAATATAATTAGAAAATACTATAAGTGGAAAGATTAAAGAAAAACCTTGTGGAAGCTAAGTTTATTTTTCACTATGAATATAAGTTTTCTTGAGCTTGCTTTGCTTGGCCTAGTCACAAATTCTGTCTTTCAAAACAAAAAAGTTTTAGTTTATCCATCTTATTTATTATATAAATAAAAAATAAATTTATATATAATTTAAATAAAAAATAAATTTATATATAATTTTAACATTGAATGTGTTATATATATGTTTACCATTTAAAAATTATTAAAAATTATTTTAAAATAGTTAATTTTGATTAATTTTAATTTATTTTAGGAAGATTCTAATAAAAGGATAATATTTTAATAATTTACCACAAATTATATATTAATAATTGTAATAATAAAAACTAATTATTTTATTTAGAACTCCTTTTTAATGTCGAAATTAATTATTTAGTTTACAAAAGT
This sequence comes from Pinus albicaulis, assembly GCA_034641835.2. NCBI lineage: Eukaryota > Viridiplantae > Streptophyta > Pinopsida > Pinales > Pinaceae > Pinus > Pinus albicaulis. The sequence goes on along the minus strand of CM076581.1, from coordinate 1,075,744,492 downwards.
TTATTTGGATTTTTTAGTTTTTCCAAAACGTCTTATGAATTGATATTAGCCAAAATGTCTTATGAATTGATATTCAATAGCAATATGTTGGATGACATAAAAACAAGGATTTTTAATTATGTCAATTCTAGATATTAAGTTAGATGACAGAATGAAACAATGATTTTTAATTATGTCAATTCTAGATATTACGTTAGATGACACAATGAAACAACGATTTTTAATTTTAGATATTCATGGTAATTGTAAACATGTTATATTAATAGAAAAATATTTTGTTATTATTGTTTTAGAGTTGGATTTTCAACCAAATTGCATTACTTTTGTTAATATTGTTACAATATAGTGTGATTTTAGAAATAAATGAATATTCTTTGAATATTATGATACTGCATATCCTAGGATGAAAACGTATTCTGAAATAAATTTTCTATGATCAAAAAAATTTGTCATAATTACTATGATTATAAACAACCAACCCAAAATTATTCATTTAAGCACAATAAATTTTGTAAAAGTGATTGTTCTGTAGGATGAGTAAGCATTATTTTTTCTATTCCATAATAAATTTGACCTGGAGTTGGTACAAGATAATGTTATCCAATTATAGCATGTTAATTGTAGTGGAATTTTGGAAAAAAATTAATGGGAAAAAGTGTTATATCTCCATTTTAGGGATTGGGTTTATATGTAAATCATGGAATTTTTGCCAATAAAGATTGTGTCACTATTTTTCCATAATTTTTAATGTTGATTTTATATTTTGTTGAAATTAAGAAACAAAATGAAGCATTAAAAATATGATAGGTCCTTGCTATTTTCTATTTATCATAAAAAGGTAGGTTGCATCATATACCAAGTTAGTAGTCTAAACATGCGCGAAGGAAACCAGGTGTGTTGGACACCTTAAAGCATTAAAAGCCATCCAAAATTGATATTGTTTCTTTCTTCGAGTAGCGGCTATGGACATTTTACTATTTAAGACATCATTAAAGTGATAACATAAAACATAAACACTATCCACAAAATTCATTAAAATTTAATCTAGTTTGCTAGCCAAGTATGATGTAGAACGTTAGGCCAGACTATGAGGGTTTTTATTTTTTTCACTACTTATAACTTCCTCTATTCTAATCTTTTCTTTTCCAATTTCAAAATAAGTCAACCAATCAAAAGTTGTAATGAAATAAGCCAATATTCCAAAAAAAATAAAAAATAAAAAATAATTAATTTATAAAATAATATATATTTATAAATTGCACACACACACACACACACACACACACACACACACACACACATATATATATATATACTGTGTGTGTGTGTTCAATTTCATTAGCACCATTAGAAATGGTAACATAGAGAATATAAACAATCATTCAATCCAAACCTAAAACCAAAGTTGCTTCTTAATAAAATTCATATGCATTAATAACACCCATGTATTAGAAAACATCCACACTTTAAATAATGTGCATGTGTTATAGCACACACACACTCTTTTTTTCGAACTTATAAGATGCACACACGCTTTTTTCATTTTCTTTTTTTGTTTCTCTCTTTCTCACTTTATCTCTCCCTTCTCCCCTGTACTTAGTTTTCCTTCCTCATCATCTTATTCATTTACTCTTTATCCTTATGTATCCCTTACATTTTGAGCTTTCTCTCCCCTTACCTAAGCCCCCCCACTTCTCTACCTAGCCCCCCCACTCCTTGTTGAATAATACTTCAGGATTTTCTATATAATTATAATTAGGAAACAAATTAGGCATTTCCCGTATTTCTATTTATGGATGTATAATTGTTTCCATTGAAATTTGATTGTATAAATATGTCCTTATGATTAGTAAAATATATCATAGAATACTATATTTTCATCATAAATTTCCCCAGGCACTTGTAACAGTCATAGGGCTTCACTCAATCAACCTCTATTCTATCACATGTGTTCATGGCATTTTAAACAATACCGTCAATTTGAATACATATTGGAAAATACCCCTAAAAATCACATTATTTAACCCCCTACCAATATAAACCCAATACACCTTCCCAATTTAAAAAACCTAACTTCCACTAGATAAGGTAGGTATCCATTTTTTCATTAACATTTTTTATACCCCTTTATATTTTTTCATTAACTTTGACCTCCATTTTTTATACCTGTCAATATAAAAACCCTTTACCCCCTATATATCCCCCAATATATTATACCAATTTTCCCTCAATATAAATCCCCCAATGTGAACCCACGTGGTATGGTATTTCTCCCCCAGTGCAACCCTTGTGGTAATAGTGGTATCAAGGAAAGGTTTTGGAAAAAGGTTCAAGTTATAGTGCATGGTTCAAACTCCATTGTTGCAGAAGTTGCAACAAAATGTGGAAATTGGCAGAGTGCGGTGTGCGTGGAGTGTGACCCGATGAAGGGCTTGTAATGGAACCTGGAAGAGTACAGATGACTCAGCGGAGTGCATGTCACAGAACCTGGAAAACTACAGATGACCTCGTTGAGTGCTTGTCATGTAACATGGAAGAGTGCAAATGACCTCGCAGAGTGCTTGACTTGGCAGAGTGTGTGGGACCAAGAGTTGATTGGATCTGGTTGAAAGTGTGCAGGAAATTTTGGAAACCACCCAACACCACACACTGGTGGTATTTGAATTTTTTTTCTTTCCCCATAGTGAATCACAACCATACGTTTTAGTGTTGAACGATTTTATAAAACCGCCACCCGAGACCACATCCCATGTTAAATATGGGCAGGGGAAGTGACGTCGGTACCATTGGATGTTCGGAAGTACAATTGGTATCGTTTGATTGTGCGGACTTGTACTACATATAATTGTCTTCTGGTTCCACTCATCGTATTAATATGTGTGGTTGATTTCTATCGATTGACCTTAACCATTGGTTCCGCGATGGGTTTGATGTAACCACTATGTCACTTATTCCTTTGAGAAATCGTTGACCGTGCTTGATCATAGGATACTCAATCTCGGATTGTTTTTATTTTGATGTGTTTATTTTACATTTGGATATTATTGGGCTATAGCTCCTCATAAAAATTTTCTGTGGTCGAAACATATATGGATTTCAAAAAAAATAATTATGTATAATCATGATTTTGACTGGTAAATGTATCTATAAAATTAATTATTTGGTATTTTTAGTTTCCATTGTCATTTCTCGAAAGGAAAAATACCATGAGTGGTATAGAAAAAAAATACATTTATTTTTAATGATCTATGGGATGGAGTTTGTGAAGGAAAAGGAGGTA